>PVJC01002818.1:0-34082 GCA_004026665.1 Murina feae
TGAACCAACAAGAAAATATAACCCTCATAAACACATATGCACCCAACATAGGAGCAACCTAAATATATTTTAAAAACTCTTGGAAAACTTTAAGGAAGAGATTGATAGAGATACAGTCATAGTAAGGTATTTTAACACCCTACTGACATCACTGGATAAATCTTTCAGACAAAAAAAATCAACAAGGAATCAATAATCTTAAACAACACACTGGATCTGATGGATTTAATTAATATTTACAGAACATTTCACCCAAAGTGGCAGATTATCTCAGTGCACGTGGAACATTCTCAAAGACAGACCACATGTTAGGACATAAAATAAGTCTTTACAAATTTAAGAATATTGAAATTATATCCAGCATCTTCTCAGATCACAATGGCATTAAACTAGAACACAACCACAATAAAAAAAAAACCCTCAAAAATCTTCAAACATTGAGGCTAAAGAGCATGTTATTAAACAATGAATGTACTGCCAATGAGATCAAGAAAAAAATAAAAAGCTAACAGAAACAAATGAAAATGAACATGCAACAACCCCAAATCTCTGAGACACAGTGAAAGGATTCTGAGAGAGAAGTACACAGCATCAGAAGCTTATCTCAAGAAACAAGAAAAGGCTCAAACAAACAACCTAACCCTACAAGTAAAAGAAATGGAACAATAAAAAAAGACTACAGTAAGTAGAAGGAAGATCAAGTGGAAATAAATGATATAAAGACAAAAACAAAAAACAAAAACAATGCAAAAGATCCATGAAACCAAATGTTGGTTCTTTGAAAAGATAAACAAGATTTATGATCCTTTAGCCAGATTCATCAAGAAATAAGGAGAAAAGACCCAAATAAATAAAGTGAAAGAGGTGAAGTAGCAACCAATATCACAGAAATACAAAGGATTGTAAGAAAATAACATGAACAACTCTGTATGCAACAAACTAGACAACCTGGATGAAATGGACAAATTCCTGAAAACATACATTCTTCTAAAACTGAATCAGAAAGAATCAGAAAAACTGAATAGGCCAATAACAACTACTGAAATTGAAGCAGTAATAATAACTTAAAAGAATACTCCCAGTAAGCAAATGTCCTGGACTGGATGGCTTTACAGGCGACTTTTACCAATTCAAAAAAGAACTAATGCCTATCCTCCCCAAAGTATTCCAAAAAACTGAAGAGGTGGGAAGACTTCTCAGCTCTTTTCACAAGGCCAACATTATCCTAATTCCAAAACCAGATAAAGACACTACAAAGAAAGAGAATTACAGGCCAACATCCCTGATGAACATAAATGTTAAAATCCTTAACAAAATATTAGCAAATCAGATACAGCAGTACATTTAAAAGATAATACACCATGATCAAGTGGGATTTATTCTGAGAATTCAAGGCTAGTACAATATTCCCAAATCTATAAGTGTGATACATCACATAAACAAAATGAAGGATAAAAATCATATGATCATATCAATAGATGCAGAAAAAGCATTTGATAAAATTCAGCACATATTTATGATAAAAACTCTCAGCGAAGTGGGAATAGAGGGATCATACTTCACCATGATAAGACCATACATGACAAACCAACAGCCAACATTATACTCATTGGACAAAAAATAAAAGTGTTTCCCTTAAGATGCGGAACAAGACAGGGATGTCCACTTTCACCACTCTTATTCAACATAGTACTGAAAGTACTAGCTGTAGTGATTAGACAAGAAGAAAAAATAAAATGCAACCAAATTGAAAAGGAGGAAATAAAACTGTTATTTTTCACAGATGACATGATATTGTACATAGAAAGCATTAAAGACTTCACCAAAAAACTGCTGGACTTAATAAATGAATTTAGCAATGTAGCAGGATACAAACGAAACATCCAGAAATCGATGGCATTTTATACACCAACTCAGGGGAAGGTAAGGGTGAGGTTTGGGGAGAGAAATTAACTGGGGAACTTATATGCATATATGCATAGCCCATGGACACAGACAATAGTATGGTGAAGGCTTGGGAAGGATGAGTGTGAGGAGGAGGGACTCAATGGGAACACACACACACACACACACACACACAGCCCAAGTGCCCATCAGTAGCTGAGTGAATAAAAAAAGCTGTGGTACATTTACACCATGGAATACTACACGACAGTAAAAAAGAATGAACTCTTGCAACAGCATGGATCGACCTGGAGAGTATTATGCTAAGTGAAATAAGCCAGTCAGAGAAAGACAAATATCACATGATTTCACTTATATGTGGAATCTAATGAACAAAATAGGTCCAAAGACATGGATTCATGGAACAGAAAGACAGATCTCAGAGAGGAAGGGTGTGGAGGGGATGGGAAGATAGTAAACAAAGAACATATGTGCACATGTGCATAACCCATGATCACAGACAATAGTGTGGAAGAAGGCCTGTGGTGAGTGGTGGCTAGGTGAATGGAGGCAAAGAGGAGAAAATGGGGGGTAAACGGGAATAAGGTGGGGACATCTCTAATACTGTCAACAATAAACCAATAAATAAATACATAAATAAATAATAGCTAGCTCTATAAGAGTGTGTCTATTTTGAATATATTCTACTCAATTAATTAGTTTGCTTATTCTTATGCCAGTACCCTAATGAGTTCATAAATTTCACCTTCTTTTTCAAGATGGTTTTGGATATTCTTGGTCCTTCACATTTCCATATAAATTTTAAAATAAATTTGAACAAATCCTCAACATCACTAATCATGAGAGCGATGCAAATTAAAACTACAATGAAAGAACAGGCTGCTGAGATTTTGATTGGGATTGAATTAACTCTATAGATTACTTTGAGAAGCAAATTTTAGCAATGTTATCTTTCATTGAACATAGTACGGATATAGCAATAGTTCCAATCTCTGTGTATTTTACTTCTATTTTCTTGTCTTGTTGCACTGGCTATAACCTAAAATACATATATTAAATAGAAAAAATGAGAGCAAATATTCCTACCTTATTATCAACCTAGGAAGCATTACATGTGATGCTAATTGTCTGTTCTTATAGATACACTATATCAGATTGAGGATATTTTCCTCTATCCCTAGAACTTGCTAAGAGTTTTTATTACCCATATGATGGGATTTGGATAGGTCAACATAGTTACAATGTTCTTGTGAGTTTCACTTGTTTTGGCAGCACTTGCTGCATCTCCCACAGCCCTTTAGTTACCTAGGAAGGAACTAGGGGGAGGCCATAAGGTCAAGCTTAATTATGCTAAGAGGGCTCTGCCCTCTAAGCTGGGACTTGTTTATGGCTCTGCCACAGGTCAATCTGAGGCTTAACTCTAAAGCTATTCCCTACATGTCAACTTTTGTTTGAAAATATCTTTATTTTTCATTTGTTTTTAAGGAACATTTTTGTGGTCTATAGAATTCTAGGGTCTTTTTTTCTTTCAGAATTTCAGAGATGTAATTCTATTGTCTTTTGCTGTTTCTGATGATAACTCGGTGGTATTTTTATCTTTGATACCCTATATATAATTATGTATTTTTGTCTTGCTGAGTTCAAGGTTTTTCTTTTTAACTTTGCTTTTTAACTATTTGAATCTGATTTGCTTTGTTGTGGTCCTCTTTCTGGCTATGCCACTTGAGTTTTATTATGCTCCTTGTATTTTCAGACCTATAGTTTTCATTCAATTTCAAAAATTTTCTGCCACTATTTCTTCAAATATTTTTCTGCCCCAAATCAATCAATCAATCAATATATATATCCCTATCTCTCTACTTTTATGACTTCAATTTTACATATATTAAACTAACTGATATTTTCCCAAACAACCCTGAGGCTCTTTTATTTATTTTTAGGTCCTTTTTTCTCTGTATGTTTCAGTTGGCTAGTTTCTATTGCCTTCAAGTTTACTGATTTTTTCTTCTGCAGTGTCCAAATTTATATTAAACCCATCTAGAGAATTTCACTTTGCAAATATTTTATTTATCAACTTTAGAATTTCCAGTTGATTTTATCTATAGTTTAATTTTCTGATAAAATTCACTTTTTCTTCATCCCATCCTGTAATTTAAATTCTTAACCATAGAATATTATATAAATACTAGAGGCCAGTGCACAAAATTCATGTGGGGGTGGGGGTGGGGGAAGGTCCCTCAGCCCGGCTTGCACCCTCTCCAATCCAGGACCCCTTGGGGGATGTTTGACTGCCTCTCACAATCTGGGATCACTGGTTCCTAACCTCTTGCCTGTCTGCCTGCCTGATCGTCCCTATCTCCTCTGCCTGCCTGCCTGATCGCCCCTAACTACTACCCTGATGGCCTGCCTAATCGCCCCTAGCTGTCTCTTCCTCGCCCTGCACCAGGGACCCAGGCTTCCCACCCTCTGGCCGACTACAGGGACCCAGGACCTGGGCCGGCTTCACCCAGGTTGGCTGCAGATGCAGACGCTGGCACCCAGGACCATGGGGTGCACGGCTTGTCCCTCTGCCGGGCCGCAGTCTGGCTAGTCCCCAGTGTTTAGTGTCTGAGCCATTATGGCATGATGGTGTGAGGGCATGATGACCATTTGCATGTTAGCTCTTTATTACATAGGATAGCATAATAATCATTTGAAATTTCTGCCTGGCAATCCAATGTATTTTATTTCTGTTTGCATTGACTTTTTTTTTTAATTGCTCCTGATTAAGTCCCCTTCCTTGCTTCTTTGTATGGCTAGTAATTTTTTTTATTATGTTTCAAACATTGTGGATGCTATGCTGTTGCGAACCTGGATGTTGTTTCTCTTTAAAGAGTGTTGACTGGTATTCTGACAGACAGTTAAAACTGGCAGATGAACTTGATCCTGTTGAGGCTTGGTTTTTAGAAGGTTTAGGATGGATCTACAGTAGGCAGACCCCCGAGGTCCCTGAGCATTGCACCACCTTCAGAATCTCCGTATAGATCTCAACCACCCAATAGCTGTTCTCTGCTAAACCTGGCAGAGGCTTGTCCTGTGCACTTACAACTCAGTATTCTTCTAAGAATCTGAGATGCCCTATGCAGAATCCTGGTACATCCTGCACAACTTCCTCCTTCCCAGTACCTTGCCACCAAATTCTACCCTCCTCAGGAGTCCTGAGCCCCAATTCGCTTCCTCCTCCCTGTGAATTCTCTGTTTAGGCTCTGCATCCCTGAGCCACAGTTTGGTGAGTGGCCCCAGCCACAAAGCCAGACTGTAGAGCCTTCCTTGTGGGTTTCCCTTCTTTCAAGAATCACAGCTCTGCTTTGCGTGATGCCCAGTGTTGAAACAGGCTTCTTCCTATCTCCTCTGTCTACCTTTACAGTTGCATGTAGGGATATGGTAAATCTGACACTCATAACTTCATGGTGACTGGAGCTGGAAGTTCAGACTTACTCACTACTCTTCATCTTTTATTTTTAAACTAGGAGCCCGGTGCACAATAATTTATGCACTTTGCAGGGGGGGGTGGTGTCCCTCAGCCCGGCCTGTGCCCTCTCGCAGTCTGGGACCCCTCCGGGAATGTCCACCTGCTGGCATGCCTGGCCAGCCTGGGTGAGGAGCTGATGGCAGTTTGCAGACTGGCCAAGCCTCCCAGTGGGAACCCACCCCACCTGCCCCACCCACCCCACAGCCTGCCACATGCCCCCACCACCTGCGCCACACCCACCTCCGCCTCAGTGGCTGCCAGCCTCCATCCCGGCTGAGTTAATTTGCATACAGCCACTCTGATTGGCTGGTGGGTGTGGCTTGGCTACTGGGTGTGGCTTAGCCATCTCAGAGAGATGGTTAATTTCAATATTATTAGAGCAGATTTTAAACTTTGTGCACGTCTTATCTTTATATTATTTTTGATGCTGGTGTAAAAGAAATCCTAATGCAGGCTTAAAGAGTCTGCTTGACTAACACAGCCAACCATGCAGGTTTTGTTGAACCCTCCCATCTCACTAGGGGTTTGAGAGTTTGGGATGAGCTAACCCTGTGTGGAGTACTGGCCAGCCACTTACTAGTTCTGTGTAAGGAAGTTATTCTCTCTGAGCTCCAGTTTCTTATAAGCAAAAAAAAAAGAGGATAATTCCTCCTTCATCAGGTGGCTTTGAGAAGCAGACGAAATTGCTCCTGCAAAGTGCTTATCATAGTTCATGCTATAGTGTAGATGCTCCTAAGTCCTGTTTCTTTTCCTCTTCCCCACTCAGTGCTTAAGCAACGGAAATTTGATCCAGAGCCTGGAACCTTGCCTTTCTTCCTTTATAATTTTCGTCTTGGGGGAGCAAGTGCAGGATATTGTCCATGTATTCAGGTGACCAGTGGGGCCAAGCCCTGCAGGAGAGCCCTGGGTGGATGGATGGATGGATGGATGGATGACTGAATGGACAGATATGTGGGTGGATGTACGTATGCATGGAAGGGTGGATGCATGAATATACAAATTAATTAATGTTTATCCTGTTTCCCTTTCTATTCCTCCACCCCTCTAGAAACTTAGCTCTCTGAAGGCAGGGCCATACTTCCTGCATCGTATACATGTAGAGCCCTTGCCAAGGAAAGAGTATGTTTTTACTACCTGTTTTGTCCACCAGATTTCTCTCTGCCTGTCCCACCATCAACCCCAAGATCTGCTACAGACCCCACTCCTAAAATATATCCCAGCTCCTTACCTTGCTTATAGCCCCACTGACCTCATCACCCACACTGGAGCCCTCATGCCTGTGCCCAGACACTTGGATCTTCTCACCACCCCACAGCTGTACTAATCCCAGTTCTGCTTTGAGACAGCTGAGCAGACAGGTTTGGTAAACCCAGTCATTTCACATGATGAACAGTCCTGCCAGCAAACAAGACAGGGTAATGGTAGAGCAGGAAGGCTTCCTGCAACATCATCCCCAAGTTGGTCCCCATCCTCTCTCCAGGGTGAAGGGAACTTTCTTATAGGATCCACCTCAGGACCCAGTGATTAAGGTGCCCAGGGTCCCAGGAGAAATGAGGAACGTCCAGGACAGGCCGGTAATGTCAGCCATGTGGTAAGTGGATGGGAATTTCATACACACACTCATTTGTTCATTTATTCACTAGGCTTTTATTAAGTACCTACTGTGTAACAGACACTGTTCTAGGCACTGAAGGCAAAGCAATGCACAAATCAGACAGGATCCTGCCTTCAGGAGCCTCCATTCTTTGGGAGATGCAGATAATAGACAGATGAACCAATAATTATATAATACTAGGGGCCTGGTGCACAAAATTCGTGCACTTGTGTGGGGGGGAGGGGTCCTCAGCCCAGCCTTCCCCCTCTCATGTATTGGAAGCCCTCACATATTGGGGTTGTCTTACTGACAGCTTAGGCCTGCTCCCTGCTCTCCTTGGGGAGTGAGCCTAAGCTGCAGTCGGGCCTCCCTTTGTGGGAGGTGACCAGGCTAATCAGGAGAAGCCATCAGCCCCATCACCCCGCTGCTGCAGCCACTGCCAGTCACTGCAGCCACCAAGATGTCTTCATCAACCCGGACTCCAGTCCCTTCATCATGAAAAAATGACAGCTTTCTTTAGGCATTTTCAAGATGTGTCTTTCATAGGATATGATATTTCTTTTTCTTTTTTTTATCCTCACCTGAGGATATGTTTCCATTGATTTTTAGAGAATGTGGAAGAGAAGAGAAAAACAGAGAGAAACATCAAAGTGAGAGGAACACTTTGATTGGTTGCCTCCTGCATATGCCCTGACCTGGGCCTCGGCCAGGGAGGAACCTGCAACCTAGGTACATGACCTTGGTCAGAATTGAATCCAGACCCTGCAGTCAGCAGGCGGAGGCATCATGCACTGAGCTAAACTGGCTAAGGCAGGATATGACATTTCTTAGCCCTCCAGCAGTGGACCTTCATTTTTCTTCTCCAGGAGTGTGGTGGAAAAACCCTAGATCGCCTTTTTGGATTCTTATTACCCAAGTTACTAAGAATATTACCAGTGGCATACAGGGAGCTTAGCCAATGAGCGGTAAGAAAAGGTGTTTCCTCTGTAGTTCACTCCCATCACTGACTCCACTCCTGCCCCTCCAATCCCAGCTCCACCCCTGCCCAGGCCTGTAACCTCTGGCCAAAGAGGCAGGCTTGGGCAGAAGACCCCCAAGTCCCTTCAATCGCTGGCTTCACAGAGCCCAGGCCTCTGCAATCACCAGCTCTGATCTTGCCCCTGCCATCACCAGCTCCGTCCCTGTCCCACTGGCAACCTCTGGCCAAGGCTGCAGGCCTGGGCAGGGGACCCCCAGGCCCCTCCAGTTATGGGCTCTGCCCTTGCCCCACTATAGCCTCTGCCCAAAGTTACAGGCCTGGGCAGAGGACCCCCAGACACCTGTGATCTCTGGCCTTGCCCCTTCCCAGGCCTGAAGCCTCTGGCACAGGCCTTATGCCTGGGTAGGGCACTCTCATAACCCTCCGATCACCGTCTCTGCCCTTGCTCATGCCTGAGGCCTCTGGCGAAGGCCTCTGGCCTGGGCAGGGGACCCCCAGCCCCCTCTGATTGCCTGTTCCACCCCTCAGGCCCCCTGCCTCCTCCACCACCTGCCTGGCTAACAGGCCTGATCACTTCAGTGGCGGGGCTGAGCCGGACTGAGCGCTGCCATCTTGTGGCTATGGGGGTGGCCATCTTTGTGATGGAGTGGCACCTAATTTGCATATTACTCTTTTATTAGATAGGATAAGATGAAGGCTGAGAAGAAAATAAAAAGCAATTGACTGGAGTGATGGATGGTCAGGGCTCTAAGAATGAAGAAGGAGCCAATTGTGAAATTGTCTTGGGCAAAGGAAATAGCATATGCAAAGGCCCTAAGACAAGAGCAGGGAACCACAGTGGTGGCTGCAGTGTGGGGTAGAGGGAGGATGGGAGGTCACAGAACTAATAAGACCCAAAACCTCATGTGGTTTGATATACCCAGTGTTTAAAAATATGAAATAGGTGCCAAACTTGGAAAATTGGAATATTTCACATCAAAATCCAGATTCCCAGCTTCTCCTAAAATTTGTCATTGTTGATGCCACCAGGATTGTCAGTTGGGACAGAGAGGCACTGCTTCCCCCAGAGTCTCCTTCCTGCTGCCACCTGGACTCAGTGGGCCTGTCAACCCGATAGTGAAGGGTCTCAGCACACCGAGGCCCCACGTTCACACCTGCCCCTCGCTGCACCTGCACCCTTCCCGGTGCCCACAGCACACAGGCCGCTTATTGCTCCTGCGCCCGGAGCCCGAGCTGGAGCCTGTCCCTCCTCTGAAAGGGCCCTGCTTCAGCCTTCTCGCTGCTGGCTCCTCAGCTCAGCTCAGCTGGGCCAGGTCTGTGGCCTCATCACCCCTGGAGGTACCCTAGACAGCCTGGCACAGAGGTGAGAGCTCCGGTGAGGGGGGGGGGGCGGCAAGACTCCATCCTTCCCTGCAGTTTGGCCTCTCCCTTCCCCAGGAAAAGCCTGGCCCCCCTCAGCTGCCCTCCCCCCGGGTGGTGTCTGAAGCCATCCCTACCACATCCCTCATTCCATCCTCAGAGGGGCTTTGGTGCTCTGAGGCCTCTCAATGGGCCATGGTTCTATGCCCAGGAGGAACCCCCTCCCTCTGAGCCATGTGGGGGCCTGGAAGGTGTGACTGGGGAAAGACCTGGCCAGGGTGGATAATGGAGTGTGAGGGACAGACAGGTGAGTGGGGCAAGGGGTTAGATGCCCAATTCCCTTTGATATCAACTGCGTCAGAGGAGGAATAGAGCATCTGAACCACGTCTGAGGGCTGTGGCCTGTGTACCCACATTCTATTTCCACCCAAAAGATGTAGACAAGATGGCCCTGTCCAGCCTGCTCCATCCCCTCTCAGACTTGCAGCCAAGCCTGTAAGTGGAGGTACAGCCCTCTAGACCTCAAGGGTCCCAGGCCTGGAGCTGCTTGACAGACCCCAGGGCCTCAGTCCAGTGAGGCGGGCACGCAGCTGCATCACCCACACTGACATGCCAGCTGGGCACCCTGCATCCCCCACAGGCCACGAGCAAGACTCTATAAACCGGGCTTACAGTGAAGTTCGTAAGAAAGTCTCTGCGAGTCCCCGCCAGGCAATGGGGATGTTGTCTGACTCCCACAGGCCATAATTTCTGGGGAGAGAAACATTTTTTTTCTCCAAAATGATGGGAAGTCACTGGTTACGGTTACGCCTGGCTGTTGACGTTGGGAAGCTGTTCTGATGCCCAGAATCCCACCTACCTCAGCTAAATGGTATCTTTATGAAATTAGCAGAGCGAGGCTGCACCGAGGGGAGGGAAAAAATTGAACCTTCAAATTTTAAGTATAATTGGAAAACTGACCTTTGGAAAATATTTTCCCACCCCTGCCCCACGCTAGAGAAGAATGGGCGCTTTATGCGGAGGGTGAGCTGCGACCTTGAGGGATTAGCTGGTCTCTCTGGAAGTGGAAGTGGAGTGTGTGATGGGTTGTCGGGTCCTGCTGGGGTTCCTCGCGTTCCAGGCCTGTGGTCAATGGCCAAGGAGGGGCTGGGGACTCTGAGGCTGTTGGGGCTGGGAGCACATGGAGGAGCAGCTGAGGACAGGCTGGGTCCCAGGGAAAGCCTGGGCACCACTGTCCACCGGCTCAGAACACGTCAAAGCAGACATGCCGGGCCTGGTGCGGACAGGATGGTGTGACGGGAGTGGCCTGCACCCAGTTCTGGGCTGTTGGAGCTGAGGTGGGGAGGACAGGAAGGTGCTGGCTGGGCTTCCAGGACACACCCTGCTTCGAACTAGGTGCTGGGGACTCAGGATAAAAACAGCAAGGCCCAGTTCCATCCAGCAACTCGCTGAACACTGATTCAAGGCTACATGCACACTTACATCCCTCTGAGCCTTGATTTTCTCTCCTATAAAATGGGATAACAGGAGGAAGAAATGACCAGCAGTCAGCTCAGAGAGGCCTGTGGCGTGTTGTCTCTCATGGAGGTTGAGACCTGGCTGTCCAGCTCATGGTTAGGGTTAGGGTTAGGGTTAGAGTTAGGGTTAGGGTTGGGGTTATTAGGGTTAGGGTTAGGGTTAGGGTTATTAGGGTTAGGGTTAGGGTTAGGGTTGGGGTTAGGGTTGAGGTTATTAGGGTTAGGACCAGTGTTAGGATTATTAAGGTTAGGGTCCTTCCCACATTGCTGAGTGCCAAGGATGTATGCCAGGACACAGTGCCCAGGACTCCTCTCTATCTTAGGCTACTGGCCCACCTTAGGACCAGAAATTATGTAAAATGTGAGAGTGTGACACTGGGCTGCCCGAGGCCTCCAGCCCAGCCCATCTGAACCCCCACAGATGCTGCCTTTTCCCAAATCCTTCAGTGACGAGGCACTTTTTTGGGGTTTTGCCCAACATCAGGCAAACCCAGGTGGCTCTGTCTGTGTCACCCTGGAGTCAGTCTCAGGGCTTCCTCCCACAGGCTCAGTTCCACCCTCCCGGATGCTGTCCCTGCATAAACCCATTTTTGCTTCCCACAGCCTAAGAGGGAAGGTATGACTGGCCCTGTCTTCTGAGGAGGAACCCAGCTTAGTGCCAACAGAGAGCAGGGGGCAGAGCAGAGCTGGGCCCTGGGCCTGACTGCCATCTGCCCAGTTGCGGGCAGCCCAGCTTGGCGCCCCCTGGAGGCTAGGGTCGCTGCCGACCGGGAAGCTGGAGAGGGCTATAAGGTGGGACCAGGTGGCAGCACCCCTGACTTCAGCTGGCCGCTGGAATTAATGGTGGAGACAGGTGGTAGGAGGCCCCCCCACCGCCAGTGCAGGTGCCGCTGGCCTCTCTGAGGGTCTGCTGCTCCCTCCCCTCGGCTCCACCGGCCAGTCCCTCCCATTCTGGGTAGGACAGTGACAGTCATACTCATGCATGTCACTGGGGCCAGGGCCTGCTCCAGCTGCTCCGCATCACCCCACCCCTCCTCACGGCCACACAGGAAGGAGCGAGTGTCTGCGAATGACCACACCCGCCGTTTCCATAATTGTCTCAAAAAAGGATGTTATCAGACAGCAGGCTCAGGAGAAAGGCCACAGGCATGGATGCTCAGGGAGCAGGACCAGGGAGCCCTGGGCCGGGCCGTCCTGCCTCCCACCCACAGCACCAGCACCGGACGCCCGGCTGAGGCGGGGACCAGGCGGGGACCAGGGGGCCAGGAGGTGGGTGCCCGCAGAGGAGGTGCGTGCCGGGCGGCGGGCGCGCTGTGTGGCCGGGGCGCCCAGCACACCAGCTCCCCGCAGCCTCGCGAAGACAGCGCGATTCCTGGACGCTAATTGCTTGCGTTGGAGGTAATATCGCCACAGAAACGCCAGCAGTAACCTTTGGTCTTGGCGAATTCTCGCGTCAATCATGTAACGTAAACAGCGATAAACCAGGGCTTTCTGAGGCTTTCCCCGTAATGCGATGCACATGCATTTGTGACCGAGTCTGCTGCGCTCGCAGCCCTGAAACCTGAGCGGCGGGGAGGTGAGCAGCCGGGCGCAGGAGGTGGGGTCAGGGTTCCCGGGAGACAGCCCAACCGCAGGGCCTCCTCCCTGCTCCCCCACCTCCCTCACCCCCTCCCCCTGCCCCTTCCTCCCCGGCCCCACTAGTTTCTCTACTTGGTTAGTTTCTCTCTCCCCCTCTTTCTATCCCTTTGTCTCACCTCCCTGCAGGGTATCTGGGTATCTGGGTATTTCTCTCTCTCTCTCTCTCTCTCTCTCTCTCTCTCTCTCTCTCTCTCTCTCTCTCTCTCTCTCTCTCTCCCCCTCCCCTTGTCTATCTGATCCTATTTTCTCTCTTTCTGTCTCTGATCACTCTCTATCACTCATTGTCTCCTCACTGCCTGTCTCCCCTTGTCCCTCTCTGTGCTTATCCATCCAATGCTGACTTCGGATTTCTCTCCCCCAACCTTTGCCCTCCTCCTGTCTCCCACTCTGCCCCTCCCTCCCACACAACTCCCACCACATGCACCCTGTGAAAGCCCAGGCGCCACTCCTCCCTTCTCAGCGCTTGAGGTTCAGAGGGGCTTGGACATGACCCCTGGCCTGGGGTGGGGCAGACTGCAGCAGTGGAGGATGAACAAAGTATATTGGGCGAGGGAGAGGGAGGAGCACAAGAAGGACCGAAGGACTGCTGCTTTTTGATGCGGTGGAGAAATCAAGGCTGACTGCTTGGAGGTGGTGACATACTAGTATGAGCAGAGTCTGGAAGGAAAAATTGGAAGTGGCCTCATAGAAAGAGGGCAAAGTCAGGAGTGGTTTATGGACTGAGGTAGCTGGTGGAGACAGGGTGGAAGGGTGGGCATCTGTGGGCTGCAAAGGGTGGGGAACGGGCACTGTATCATGAGCAGAAAGGCCATCCCAAGAGCCCTGGGTAAGGGGCAGGGCATGGGAAGGAGGGTCCGTTCGGGCTATGGGATTTGGTGCAGCCCCATTACAGGGTGGAAGGGTGGGACAGCTGGCCTAGGTCCTGGGAACCTTGAGGAGAGAGGGGCCACTGCAGGCCTGGAACCAGGGCCCAGCCCAGCACTGCCGTGAGCCCTCACGTGAGAGCTGTCCATCTTCAGGTCTTGTTTCTCTTCTGCAAGTGGATTGCTCCTGTGCATCAACTGAGAGGGTTCAGGGGCATGGTGTCCAGGAATGTGCCCTGGCCTCAGCCTATCTCTGGACAACTCATCACCCCAGTAGCTGCCACGCGCCCAGGCACATGCTTCTCCCTGCAGTTGTGTGGTAACCAGAGGACTGCTGCCGTGTCCCCATCTCAATGGGTTTGGACACTGAGGCACACACAGGCTCAGCCACTGGCGCAGTGCTGTGCAGCTAGAGGACAGAGGGCCAGGCCTGGAGCCCCGTCTGGAGCCCACACTCATGTCACTGCAGTGCTGTGATGTGGTCCTGGGGGGGCACAGACTCCAGACCTGCCACCCCCCCTTCTTCTCCATAGCCTTCATGGCAATTGGGGTGAGTGGGGCAGAGCTGGGCCCCAACCTGTTGACTGACCATCCAGTGCCTTGCTTGCTCTCTCAAATAAATCTCACAACAGCTCACCAGGTAGGCAGCCATCCCCCTGCCCTCCCCGGGAGAGAGCACCTTTGGACCGAGGAGACTCGTCCAGGGAGCTGGGCCTGCAACAGGTCAGGGGAGACAGGCAGCAAAAGGAGCAGAGCAGGCTGGAGCGGGCAAGGCCAAGACCAGAACCTGCCCTGGTTCTCAAGCCCAGAGCTCACTGACCTCCTGGGTGGATGGACATCCAGAGCCAGGAGGACCAATAGCCAGGACCAGGTCCTAAGAATGTTTGACATTTCAAAATCCTATATAATAAAACCCTGATATGCTAAGTGTCCAACTGTTCAACTCTTTGACCAGTTGCTATGATGCACACTGACCACTAGGGGGAAGACACTCTGATCAGTTAGCTTCCTGCTGGGGTCCGGCTGATCAGGATTGGGCAATGGGCCGGACATGCCCTGGAGCCTTCCCGAGGTCCCTCCCTGGCCCCGACCATGCACCAGTGGGGTCCCTCAGACTGGCCTGCGCCATCTCGCAATCCGAGACCCATTGGGGGATGTTGGAGAGCTGATTTCAGTCTGATCCCCACAGGCCAGGCCAAGGGACCCCACCAGCGCACGAATCCATGCACCGGGCCTCTAGTCACTAATAAAAGATAATATTCCACTGTTAAAATGTTTTCTGCATTAAAGTCCTGGGCTCTTCGGAAACACACAAAGCTGCTTCCCTGGGACATACCTCAGACTTTCCTCGTCCTACGGAGTCCTGTGTCCACCGGTCTCCGCAGGGCGCATCCTGATTCCTGGCCCTCTGCAGCCTCGGACTGGGAGCAGGGCTGCAGGAGGGGCATCAGGGAGAGGCACGGGGGCTTCGTGAAATGCCACAGGGCTATATTAAAAGTTCAACATTGGGTGTGGGAGAGGGCATAGAGGAGAGAAATGGTGATGGGGAAAATAGGTCGTCCTTCACCATCTGCCAGCCGCGCGTCCTGAGCCCAGCCTATGAACCCCTTCCCTCCTCTTCTCAGCCCACTCCCCTCAGCAGCCAGGGTCTCCCAGAGAGGCTAACAACCCTCACAAGTGCCCCCAGCCCCTGCTGGCTCTGACCTCTAGACACTGCCTGGCCCCTCCCTCATCACCCCACCATTTGTCCCAGAATGTCACTTTCTCAGTGGGCCCTACACTCCCCCAACCCCCTCTTCGTTTCCTTCATGGCACCTCACCTACTCACATGTTATGTAATTTCTCATGTCACCCTCTGTCCCCTTCTGGACGTGGCTCTGGAGGGCAGGTGGAATGAGTGAGCCTGTCAGGCCCCATTCCCACAATAACCCCAACCTCGGACACAGGCAGAACTGCATACGTGGAGGGAACAGGAGCCTGGATGTGGAGGCAGGAGCGGGCTGGGGTGCTGCCTGGGAGCTGGGGGGTTGGGTTGTCAGGGTGGAATGGGAGGAGTCTGCCTGCTTGTGTGACAGTCAGCCCTGCAGCACCCCAAGGGCTGGCAGATGGAGGATGGGCCAAGGGTGTGACCTAGACTCCATCCAGGAGTGGGAGCCCAGCTGTGAGGGCAGAAGAGAGCTGCCCATCTGTGCCTTCACCTGAGGCCCTTGCCCAGCTACACCTCTGGCCCATGGGTGTCCTGCGCCCCTTAGGGAGCTTGCACCCTGCTGGTTGGGCCCTGGGATTGTGCGGCCCCACCTGCTCCAGGAAGGGAGCCAGAGACCTCATAGGCCTGTGCTGCTCAGGTGTCAAGCAAATTGAAAATGGAGGCAATGTAAAGTCAAAGCCTGTCTTTCTCCAGCACTCGCTTCAGTGAGCTGGAGGCAGACCTAAAAGTGATTTCCTGTGGGGCCTGTTCTCTGCAGCTACAGTCAGCACAGTCTGGAGGTGAGCCTTTCCCAGGCTCCTGAGACCCCAGCTCCCCCAAAAGGCTTTCGTCCAATGGATGTTCCCGCAGACAAGCCTCTCATCGAGGGTCACTTCCCTAGTGACCTGTCTCCACCTGACCTCACACCCCCGACCTGGGTCCCACATCACCCTCCTGTGTGTGCAGTGAGGGTGTTTCAATACTGGCTTGCCCAGTCCTCCAAACAAGGCTGAGACCAGCGTCCGTCCTTCAAGAGACCGTGCCAGGGGCTGCTGCCTGTGTTCTCAACCTCAGGTTGACCCATCTTCCCTGAGCATCCTCGGTCCTCATGGGGCCTCAGCTTCCTCACCTGTGAGGTGCTCGTAAACTCCCCAACTCACTGGGGGACTCGGTGAGCCGAAGCTGACAGAATGCTTGGCACAGGTGTGTGCAGTGGGTGTGGGGTGGGGAAGACAATGGTGATGTGAAGAAAGTGATCTGTGTGTGTGTGTACATGTGTGTATCATGTGAGTGTGCTTATGTGTGCATGTATGCTAATGTATGCGTGTGTGTATGTGTGCCCTGTGTGAATGTATGTATGTACCTGCATTGATGTTTTCTCATTATGAGCTTTTTCACACCAACCCCATGTGTTTTCATTTCCAGATGCATGTTGGTGTCAGTTTTCGAGGGGCCTGGCTGCCATTAGCACAAAGCCAAAGGGCATGGGATGTGTGCCCAGGCCTCCTGTCGGAGCTGGCACGGACTCCGAGAGGCTCTGTCACTTGAAGAGTGCTCTGCGTTCACACAGGGCCCGGAGGGGCCTGGGCGGAGGTGTGAGGGCAGCCTTGCTGAGAGGAGAGCAGCCAGGGGAGTGGACGGTGACCTTCAGTGGACACACTGCTCAGAGGACCAGCTGACGATAGGAGGCATGGATGAGCCTTGAAAGCACAGGGCTGGATGAAAAAAAGAATGAACCCAGGCTAAAAACTCTCAGGCACCACAGATGTGTGTTCAGGAAACGAATCCGACAGAAAGCAACATGGACGCAGAGTGGGCCTCTGGGCAGCGGGACAGAAAGGGACCAGTCAGAGCCAGCCATGTACTCACCCAAATGACCATAATCACCACGATTTACACACAAAAGGCACGAACTTGAGAATCACTTTCCTGGGACTTAGAAAGTGTGCCACTTGGCTGTATGGGGGATTTGAGCTCCACTGTGGGGTGGTGTTTTGGGACCAGGGCAGGCCTTTCAGATCGGGGAAGTGGGTGCACTTGCAGGGAAAAACCCAAGTCCACATATCTGTGATAGTGTCAGCAGTAAAAATAAAGTAAACACAACAGTACACAAAACCCCAAACTCTAAGCATGCCTGGCTCCCGGAATTGGGGACAAGGCTTTTCTCTCTGTGAGCTCCTGTTCATCCCCCCTGGGTAGTAGGGAGGGTGAGGAGGGGAAGGCTGCTGAGGAGCCTGCCCTGATGGGCTGCTTGGGTGGGAGGAAATGTCAGCAGACCCTCCAGCCTGGGGTGCAGCCTGCCTGGCCCCTGTGTCCCACCTCCCTGACTCGCAGAGCTCCAGACCAGAGCTGGGCTCTAGGCTCCACCTGTTTGGCCCAGGAAGCCAAGGGCAGGGCAGAAACAGCATAAGGGGAGGGCTGGCTGCATGGCCACTGTCTGCCCTGGGCAAGGGCCTGTGACTTGTGGAGTTAACCTAGGGAAGGGCAGGAAGGGTAGGAATGACCGACACAAACAACACACACGTACAGACGCATATACACAGAACACACATGCGCGCGCGCGCACACCACACAAATTTAACACACACTTGCACGCTGTTCTGAGCCTCTGTGCTACCCAACAGGCTGTCCTCAGCCCTCACAGCCACCCTCAGGCTCCATGGCAGGCAACTCAGGGCTGGCCATGGCCATGGTCATGTGCTAACGCCTACTCCTTCCCCCACCGCCGTTGCTAAGCCCAGAGGTCTCTGCCTGCTGCTCTCACTAGGCCAACTCCCTCCCTTCACAGTTGCAGACACTGAGGTTCAGGAAGAGGAGGTTACTTCCTGGCCAACCTTGCCTGTCTCCCAGGCCCCCCTGGCCTCCAGTGCAAAGGGATTCCCCATTTCTCTGGGATGGGATGATTCCTTTGCTGATTTTACTCCATGAAACTTTCTTTGGCCCCTCCCCCAATCCAACCCCAGAATAAGTTGGTGCCCCCAAAACTCACAGCACACTTTCCTTTCCAAACTGTGGCACACAAAGGGTCCTACTTTTTTCTCCTTGAGTTTCCCTAGGGCAGATACCCTGCCCTGGGCTGCGTCTGTGTCCAGAGCACAGCTGTGCCTGAGCATCATCTGGGGCAGAAAAGTTCTGATAAGTGACCCAATGTCCTTTCCTGCATTGGACAAGGACTCAGAGGTACTTGCCGTCCTGTGCTCCAAATTGTAGTGGGCCTGTTGAGGCCTGCCCACCTATCCGTTCACACTCTCAGTGAGCTCCACACCTCACACCAGTACCCGCAGGGCCTGGGGTAGGGAGGCGCTCATCCCAAAGCTGCTGGAACCCACTTTGCCTAAACATAAGAAGGATGGGGAGCACCTGGGCATTTGCCCCTTTATTGGGACTTATCAGTCCTTCACTGGTGACTTAGGGCCAGGGGAGTTCAGCCCCCTAGTTCCTCGCCCCTACTGACAACAGTTCTGGAGGATTGTCCATCTGTCTCTTTTGTTCCCTGTGGGCAGCATTGAGGGCTTTGCCTGACGTTACACCCTGCTTTGTTCCTCTGCGTTTCTTGCTCCTTCCTAATAAATTGCTTTCACATGAACCCCAAGCTTCAGCTCTGTTCTGTTACTGAAGATCATCCCTAAAGCAGGCTCTGAAATGAGGCTCTGGGGTTGAGTCCCCGGTGGGCAGAGAGCCATCATGCTAGTGGAGTGGGGGCTTCGGCTTCTGCAGGAGCATGACTGCGTGGCGCGCCCTCATGCTACACTGGGGTGGGATGTGGGCCGAAGAGGAGGCTCGGCTGGGCAGCATGTCAATACTCAAGAGATAGGTGGGGGAAAGGGGGACAAAGGGAGGCTGTAACTGGAAGGACTGAGAGTTTCTGTCCAAGAGCTGTCGGAAGGAAGTGAGCTCAGGTGGAGAAATCAACAACTCTGCGTGGGATGGGAACCCAGGATCATGGTAGTGTTAAGAGCCCTTTGCTGCCTGCAGCTGGACAGCAGGACCAGAGAGTAGCTGAATTACAAGGAAGCCTGCATTCACAGCTTTGGATGGACCCTGATGCCTGGTGTATTCATTGCTATAACAGATTATCACACACTGAACAACTCAAAACAATACAGTTCATTCTCTCACTGTTGTGTAGGCCAGGTCAGAAGTCCAGGTACACAGAACCCAACTAGATCTCCAAGGCTGGCCAGCAGTGCTGGCCACGCTGCATCCCTTTCTGGAGCTGCTACGGATGATTCTGCTCCCATTCTTATGCAGGTTCATGGTTGAATATTGCTCTTTGTCCAGTAACCTTAGATTCCTCTGATCTGCATGCTCATGGTGGAGGGTGGGGAGGAAGGGGCCACACCTCTCCTCTTACTGGAGTGCAGCACCATCCCCTGAATATCAGGTGAATATCTCCCTCAGAGAAATGCCCTTGGCAAGATCCTCTCCCCTTTTCCTCCTGGCTATTAGATAAAAAGCAAGGATCAAGTCCAAGTTTGACCCAGAAGAAAGGATTAGCCCTGCTAACATGGAAAGAAATTATTCATCAAGAAAGATTCAGGACCTGCCTATTGTGCTCCATAAAACACACACATACACACACACACACACACACAACAAACAACAAACAACAAAACAAAACAGGAGAATGTGTCTTGTGGATGTGGCACTGGAGGTCAGGGTGCAGAATAGAGCTGTAGGAGGGAGAGTTTGTTCATACAAGGGCACTATCCCATGACTCAGGATTCACCCTTCTATTATTGACTGAATATCTATGTCCCTCCCACCCATATGTCAAAGCCTGACCACCCACTCACAATGGCATGGTATTTGGAGATGGAGACTTTGGGATACAATTAGGTTTGGATGAGGTTATGAGGGTGGGACCCTCCATGATGGGATTAGTGTCCTTCATAAGAAAAGGTAGAGACAGGAAACCACACACATGCACCTGGGAAAGGCCATGTGAGCACACAGAGAAGGCAGCCATCTGCAAGCCAAGAAGCAGGTCCTCACCAGACATGGAATTTGTCGGCATTTTAACTACATCTATATATAGATATTAGTATATCTGCTGCCTACAAATGACTCATTTTAGCTTTAAGGACACACATAGGCTGAAAGTGAAGGAACAAAAGAGATATTTCAAGCAAATGGTAACCAAAAGCAAGCAAGGACAGCTATACTATATGAGACAAAATAGACCTTAAGTTAAAAATGGTATGAGACAAAAATGTTTATATAATGTCAAATGGGTCAATTCATTAAAACATATCAGTTGTAAAAATTATGCACTCATCATTAGAGCACCAAAATATATAAAGCAAATACTAATAGAAGAAAAGGGAAATATTAAACAGCCATACAATTGTAGCTGGGGACTTTAACATCCCACTCTCAACACTAAATAGATAATCCAGAGAGTTTCAATAAGGAATCAGTAAAATTGAGTTTCATTAAGGAAATAGTAAAAATTTAATGAATTTTTTTTCATTAAAAATAAAAATGACTCTAGCAAGACATATACAGGACACTCCAACCCAACAGCAGCAGAATACACACCCCTCTCAAGCACACATGGAAAACTTCCTGGATACATCATATGTTAGGACACAAACCAAGTCTCAACAAATTCAGGAAGATAGAAATTATATCAAGTATCTTTTCTGACTATAATGGTATAAACTTAGAAATTACTAAGAAGAAGAAAGCTGGAAAATACATAAGATCATGAAAATAAAACAACACACTTCTGAACAACCAATGTTTCATAGAAGAAATTAAAAGGGAAATAAAAAAAATACCTTAGATACTAAGCATGGGAACATAACATACAAACTTGTGGGATAAAACACAAAAATAGTTCTAAGAGGAAAGTTTATAATTATAAATGCATTCGTAAATATAGAAGAAAGATCTCAAATAAATAACCTAACATTATACATCAGGAAACTAGAAAAAGAATAAACTAAGCCCAAAATTAGCAGAAGGAAGGAAATGTTAAACATGAGAGCAGAAATAAACAAAATAGAGAATGGGGGAAAAATTTTAAAGATGAACAAACCTAAGAGTTGGTTCTTTGAAAAGATAAAAATTTACAAACCTTTAGCTACATTAACCAAAACAAAAAGAGAGGACCAAAACAAAATAATAAATAAAAGGGAGGCACCAAGAAATTGGATAACCTTTTTTAAAAAAATAATAAATTTATAGAAACAT
The DNA here is from genome assembly GCA_004026665.1 of Murina feae. NCBI lineage: Eukaryota > Metazoa > Chordata > Mammalia > Chiroptera > Vespertilionidae > Murina > Murina feae. The sequence goes on from PVJC01002818.1 coordinate 21,252, forward strand.
ACAACCTGCCAAGTCTGAAGTATGAAGACATAAAAAATCTGAACAGTTCAATAACAAGTAAGGAGATTAAATCAGCAAAAACTTCACAACAACAAAAATGCCCAGGGTTGGACAGCTTCACTGGTGAATTCTACCAATCAGCTTAAGAAGAATTAATGCACATACTTCAAAATATTAAAAGGAAAGAGCACTTTCAAACTCATTTTATGAGACCAGTATTACCATCATACCAAAACCAGATAAGAAAATGCAAAAGAACAACAACAAAAAACAACTATTTCTGATGAATATAAATGAAAAAAGCGAACAAGATATTGATGAACTAGATTCAAAAGCACATTAAGAAGATCATACACAATGATCAAATATGATTCATCCTTGGAAAGCAAGGAAGGTTCAACAGATCCAAATCAATAAATGTGACATACCACATTAATAGAATGAATAATAAAAATCATAAAATCATCTCAATAGATCAAGAAAACAATAACATTTGACCAAATATAACATCTTTTCATTATAAAGACTTAACAAATTGGGAATGTGCCTCAAGATAATAAAGGCTAAATATGACAAGCCCACAGCTGGCATCATGCTCAGTGGTGAAAGGTTGAAAGCTTTTCTTCTTAGATCAGAAACAAGACTAGAGTGCCCACTCTAATCATTTCTATTCAACATAGTACTAAACATCCTGGCTAAGTAATCAGACAGGGCAAGAGAGGGGAAAAAAAGGGAGAGAGAGAGAGAGAAAGAGAGAGAGAGAGAGAGAGAGAGAGAGAGAGGGAGAGAGAGAGAGAGAGAGAGAGAAGATCCAAATCAGAAGGGAAGAAACAAAATAGTCCCTGCTTATAGAAAACATGATGCTATATATAGAAAACCCTAAAGACTCCAGCAAAACAACAACAAAGCAAAACATGTATCAAATCATCACATTGTGCACCTTGAACTTACGTAATGTTAGATGTAATAAATAATGGTAAATAAATTCAGTAAAGTTGCAGGATACAGAGTCAATGTACAAAAATCAGTTGTATTTCTATACATTAACAACAAAATATCTGAAAAAGAAAGAAAACAATCCCATCTGCAATACCACCGAAGGCAATAAAATATTTTGGAATAAATTTAACCAAGGAAATGAAATGTCTGTGCACTAAAACTATAAGACATTAATTAAAGAAATAGAAGACACAAATGTCCTGTGTCCATAAATCAGAAGAATTAACATTGTTAAATTGTTCATACTGCGCAAATCCATCTACAGATTCAGTTAATGCCTATCAAGATTTAAGTGGTATTGTTTACAGAAATAGACAAAAAATTCTAAAATCTGTATGGAACTACAGAAGACCTCAAAAAGCCAAAGCAATCTTGAGAAAAGAAAAGGGCTGGAGACATCACACTTCCTTCATTTCAAATAGTATAACAAAGTTATGGTAATCAGAACAGTATAGTGCTGGCATAAAACAGACACATAGGCCAATAGAATAGAATCATTACCCCAGAAGTAAAGCCACATGCAGATAGCCAATTAATGATTTATAAGAGAGCCAAAAATGCTCAATGGGAAAAGAGAAGCAGGCTCTTCAATAAATAGTATTGGAAAAAAACAAATATCCCCGTTGAAAAGAATAAAAGTGGACCTTTATCATATAAAAATTAACTCAAAGTGGATTAAAAAATTAAATATAAGACTTGAAACTAAAAATTCTAGAAGAAACATAGGGTGAAAGCTCCTTGATATTGATCTTGGCAATGATTTTTGTTTGTTTTGGATTTGACACCAGAAGAAAAACAGCAAAAGCAAAAATAAGCAAGTGAGAATATATCAAACTGAAATGCTTCTTTCTATGCTGAAAAATAAATGACCAACAAAAGGCCAAATTTTGAGTAAGAGTGATGAAAGCGAACATCCCTATCTTGTTCCTGTTTTAGTTTTTGCCTCCTGAGCATGATTTGGCTGTAAGTTTGTCATATTTTGCCTTTATTATGTTGAGATATGCTCCCTCTATTCTCACTTTGCTGAGAGTGGATAAATTCCTACAAACATACACTCTTCCAAAACTGAATCAGGGAGAATCAGAAAGTTTGAGCAAACCAATTAATGAAATCAAAGCAGGAAAAAAAATTCCAGCAAACAAAAGTCCTGGACTAGATGGCTTCACAGAATTTTACCAATCAAAGAAGAACTAATACCTACCCTTTTCAAACGACTTCAAAACATTAAAAGAAGGGAAGACTCCCAAGCTCTTTTTATGAGGCCAGCATTATCCTAATTCCAAAACCAGATAACAATACTACAAAGAAAGAAAATTATATTCCAATATCCTTGATGAACATAGACACAAAAATCCTCAACAAAATATTAGCAAATTGGATCCAGCAATATATTAAGAAGATTATATACTACAATTAAGTGGGATTTATTCCTGGGATGCAAGGCTGGTACAATATTTGCAAATCAATAAATGTGATACATCACATAAGCAAAAAGAAGGATAAAAATCATATGGTCATATCAATAGATGCAGAAAAAGCATTTAATAAAATCCATCACTCATTTATGATTAAAAGTCTCAGGAAAGTGGGAATAGAGGGAACATAACCCAATGTATTAAGGCCATATATGACAAACCCACAGCTAACATTTTGCTCACTGGGGAAAAACTAAAAGTGTTTCCCTTAAGATCAGGAACAAGACAACGATGTCCACTTTCACCACTTTTATTCAACACTAGAGGCCCAGTGCACGAAATTCGTGCACTCCAGAGGGTGCCTTAGCCCAGCCTGTGCCCTTACAGTCCAGGAGCCCTCGGGGGATGTCCAATTGCAGCCAAGGTGGGAGAGGCTCCTGCCACTGCTGCTGCACTCACCAGCCGTGAGCCCAGCTTTTGACTGAGTGACATTCCCCCTGAGGGAGTGCACTGACCACCAGGGGGCAGCTCCATCTTTGAGTGTATGCCCTCTAGTGGTCAGTGCCTGTCATATGTCCACTGTTCAGTTAATTTGCATATTAGCCTTTTATTATATAGGATAGTACTAGAAGTGCTAGCCACAGCTATCAGACAAGAGAAAGAAATAAAAGACATCCAAATTGGAAAGGAAGAAGTAAAGCTCTCATTATTTGCAGGTGATATGATACTGTATATAGAAAACTGTAAAGCCCTGGCTGGTGTAGCTCAGTTGGTTAAGTGCTACACCTAAGGGTTGCCAATTCTATTCCCAGTCAGGGCACATGACCAGGTTTTGGGCTGGATCCCTGGTTGGGGTGTATGTGAGAGACAGCCAGTCAGTGTTTCTCTCCCACATCGATGTTCCTCTCTCACTCACTCCCTCTCCCTTCCTCTCTCTAAAATCAATAAAAAACAAACAAACAAACAAACAAACAAAAACACCCTAACGACTCCACCAAAAAACCACTAGAACTGAAAAATGAATTCATTAAAGTAGTAAGGAATGATATTAATATTCAGAAATCAGTTGCATTGTTATATACCAATAATTAAATATCAGAAAGGGAAACTAAGAAAACAATCCCATTTATTCTTGCATCAAAAAATACCTAGGAATAAATTTAACTAAAAATGTAAAAGACCTGTACTTGGAAAACTATAATAGTCCTTCCTTCCATTAATGTGATCTATTACATTAATTGATTTTATGTTGGAATGACTTTGCATTACTAGAATAAATCCCACTGAATCATAGTGTAAATAGCCTTTTATTATTCTGTTAAATTCAGTTTGCCATTTGTCATAAACATGAATGTTTGCCCTGACCAGTATGGTTCAGTGGTTAGAATCCTCCCCACCACCACACTGAAGGGTGGCAGGTTTGATGCCAGGTCAAGGGCATGTCCTGGGTGGCAGGTTTGATGCCCAGCCAGGTTGGGGCGCTTGCGGGAGACAACCAATTGATGTGTCTTTGATGTGTCTCTCTTACATTAATGGTTCTCTCTCCCTCTCTGCCTCTCCTTCTTTTCTATTCTCTCTCTAAAAAAATCAATGAAAAAAATATCCTCAGGTGAGGATTAGCAAAAACAACAAATAAACATGAATGTTTGTGTCTGCTGCCCCGCCCGCCCCCCCACCTCAAGTCACATATTGAACCCCTAAACTGGTAGTGTGAGAGTGGAGTCTTTGGGGGGCAATTAAGTTTAGATGAGGTCATGAGGGTAGGCTTCTCGTGATTTGATTAGTCCCTCATAAGAAGAGAAAGACAGATCTCTCTGTCTTGTGGTTTCTGCAGGAAAAGAAAGGCAAGTGAACAGGTTTGGGATTGGCCTGTTAGAATCATTTCGGTGGGCTCTGGGACAGGGCTGTCCCAAATTGTCTGGAACCTAGGCCTGGAGTGATGAGGTCAGGGAAATGGTGACTCATGAGGCGAAATTTGAGACCCCAGTAAAGGAGCTGGTGGGGCCTGTGAGTCTGGCCATAGTGAGGAAGATAAATTGGAAGAGATATCAGTTAGCTAATGCTGCGTAACAAACCACTCCATAACTCAGAAAGCATTCATCATTGCTCACAGTGCTATGTGTCAGCTGGATAGTTTGTTTGGTCTTGGCTGGACTAACTACGATGTCAGAAAAAAGTGTGGACTGGGCAGGTAGCTCTGCTCATCTTGGCCTCTCACAGGCTGACTGGCTGGAAGCTGAGCTCAGGTGGCTTCAGCTGGGGTGACAACTCTCTCCTCCACCTGACTGTCCCCTGCTGCTCTAGGATGTTTGCACTTGGTGATCAGTGCTCAGAGAGGTGGGAGTATGCCAGACTCTGAGGCTTGGATTCAACACACTTTGGACATCTCATTCTGTCCACCAAACATATGGCAATGTCAGCCCAGATTCATGAGCAGGACGTGAGCTACCCATCTGTGGGAGGAGCTGAAAGTCACACTGCAGGGGGCAGGGATGCAGGAAGGCCTAACAAATGTTTCTGCAATCAATCTAGCTCTGAACTTGGTGAGTCTGCTCACCTCCTGTTTTATAAGTAAAGTTTCATCAAGACAGCCACACCCCTTTGTTTATTGTCTCCTCTGGCTACTTTCATGCCACCACAGCAGGCAGAGTTCTTGTGACACACTATCACTCTCAAAGCACTTTTCAGAAGTTTGCAGGCCCTGCCTCAGCACAAGGAGAGAAGGAAGGACCGAAGGCACAGAGGCCTGTGGGTGCGATGGAATGACACAGGAGGCTGCTGAACCAGGCTAGGGTGAGCTGGGCCACACTGGGGAGGAAATGCTAAGTCTGGGGAAGAGGCAGAAGGTTGTGGCAGCTCCAGTGCCCCCACCCCTTCCTGGCTGTGTGACCAACCTGAGCTCAGTACCTTTCTTTTAAAATGGTCAGGGTGGCCCTGGCTGGTTTGGCTCACTCGATAGAGCGTCGGCCTGCGGACTCAAGGGTCCCCAGTTCGATTCCGGTCAAGGGCATGTACCTTGGTTGCAGGCACATCCCCAGTGGGAGGTGTGCAGGAGGCAGCTGATCGATGCTTCTCTCTCATCGATGTTTCTAACTATCCCTCTCCCTTCCTCTCTGTAAAAAAATCAATAAAATATTTTTTTAAATGGTCAGAATGACAGCCCCCTGGGCATGTTCAGGCTTCAGCAGGAGAACCTGTAAAACACCCTCCCCGAGCCGGTCCAGGTGAGTGCTCAGCAGAGCACAGCCCGCCAAGGAGTCCTTCAGGCTGCCAGACCCTCACCCCGCTGTTCTCCGGGAGGGTGCATTCCTGCACCCGCATCTGTGGGGAGATCGCCTTTCCTATCTGTGTTCTGCTAATAAAGAGAAACACGCTTGGTGAGGTTAGACAAACAGCAGGAGTGATTGACACCACCACAGCGCTCGGCCCAGCCCAGGGCTGGCCAGCAAGCAAGCTGCTGAGAAAACACTGCGCGGCTCCACATCCCTCAGTGTTTGCCTTCAATTAGCCTCACGTTTTGCCCGTTAGTCACACTCTGTCTATCAAGGCGGGTGGGGAGGAGCCTGCTCCCTGGCAACCAGCTGCAGGGAGGTAGCTCTGCAGGTCTCAGTGTCCCCACTGCCACACTCAACTGCTAGGATGGCTCTGCCAGGGGTCCCACGCTTGGGATTCTGAGCCTCACGCTGTTCTGGAGTCGCACCCAGCCATCCTGGGAGTTGGTCGGGCTCGCCTACACCTGGGTTCAATAGCTTCCTGGATGTGTCTGTCCCATTTGCCTCTGATCAAGTCCCATTTACCTGGGACTCAGGAGCAGGCCAAACTGGCAATGGGCAGGTGGCAAAGGGTCTAGCATACCAACTTGGCCCGTTTCTAATATGATCCTGCCTAGGGCTCAGCCTGGCCCCCCTCACCCCCCGCAACCCCCATGGTCACAACAGTCACAGGTGAGGGACAGAGAGGCTGTGAGCTCCAAACCCCACGCCCTTCCTGCCTCTCCCATGGGGCTTCCCTGTGCCTGCTCCCTCTTCAGGTGCCATCTCTTCCATTTCAGACCCTGGTGCCTGTCATTTCCCAGGTGTCTCTGGGGGAGATGGTCTGCAGGGCTGTAAGCAGGGTTCAAGGGCAGTGAGAAAGATGTAGCAGAGCTCACACCTTGGCGTTCCAGAGTGCTGGGAGCCTCACGGTGGTCGGATTCCCCCAGCTCCCCGCTACAGCATATCCTTGTGCAGGTAGGAAAACTGAGGGAGGTTCCGCAGGGCAGGCCCGCTGCTCAAAGCCCCTGGAGGTGGCTGCCAGGCCCTGCCCTCTGTTCTCCACCCACCAGCAGAATGGATTTGCAGGCTTTGTGGCCCTCCTGGCCCTTCCGTCCCATGCCCTCTTGTTTGGTGGCACGGTAGATAGCTCAGCTCAGACAGTGCTGGGCCCTAGCCACCCAATGAGTGTGCTTGGGCAAGCCACAGCTTGCTTGGGCCTCAGTTTCCCCATCGGTCCATGGGGATCCTGATGGGAGCAGGGAAAGGCTCCAGGTGGGAGGGCCTCATGCTGCTTGCTTCCCCCAAAAGGCTCTCTTCTCCTTCCTCCTTCCACTGAAGGGGAAATTACCCATTAATGACAGAGAATTACAAACGCAGCGTCTGGCCCCACGCCCAAGGTCCTTGGGCAAGCAGGGAGGGGGGAGCTTGCAGGAAGGGGAATTGGAAACAAATGCATGGGGTGTTTTCTTTGGTGGATCCACAGTCTGCTCCCCACCCCCCAGTCCTACCGCTGTCCCAAATTTGGGCTTATACGGAAACGGATTCCATGCCTGGGCTTCCTCTGAACTCTCTTAATTCAATTGAGGGGCCATTATCAGCACCGGGTGTAATGGGCTGTTTCCGCAGCCTGGGGAAGCCTGTGGAGGCAAGGAATAGGTTCATCTCCCCTCTGCAGGGCGTGCAATGGGGGCGGGGGGCACTGGGCTGAAGTCCTTGTCCTGGCAGGTGCCCAGAGGGCTGAAGGGGAACTGTGTGGCTCCTTTGGGTGGGAGCACCAGGCCCACAGGAGCAGGAGGCAAAGGAACAAGCAGCAGGTAAGTCTGGGGCTTAGAGGGTGAGGGTGGCCATGGGACTTGGTGGGAGGCAGTGTCGGGACCATGGGTGGGAGGAGCCATCTGCCAATATGCAGGGGTCCCTCTCCCCGGAAGCACCTTTGTCCAGATGCTCTGTCCTTCACTGGAATTCTGCCCCACCTACCCTACCCCATGCAGGGCTCCACCTGCTCCTCCTTTAGTTGGCCCACCCTTACCTCCTCCAGGAAGCCTTCCAGGCACCCATCCAAAAGCTCCCACTTCTGTCCTCAGGACCCTGTGAGTGAGTGGCTCTGTCCCTCACAGTCTGATGGCTCTGGGAGGAACCTGACTCAATACAAGATCCTGAGGGAAAGGCTGGGGTACAGAGAGGGATAAGGGGCCTGGATGGTCCCTCCTAATGGTGTGGCTTCTCCCAGAAGAACAAACAGGGAGCAGGTTCTGCCCCAGCCCCTCAGCTTCTCTCATGCCCTCATCTGTCAGAGGGATGCTCATAGTCAGCCTCTAAGGTGGTAAGACCATGAGCACAAGTGCCTTCCTGGACCACTGGAGCACCCACTGGGATGGCTTTGCTCCTGCAGAGGGGGGACCAGTCCCTCCATGAGAACCAGCAGGAGGGATTCATGAGTCCAGGCCCAGCCCCATGGAGTCCCTCCAGAATAGCAGTGCTAGCCTAAGCCCTGGGGGAGCAAGTCTCGGGGAGCACAGGGATCTCTGCAGAGCCACCTCCCCACCCCAGTGGCGGCTATTGCCGCCTGGCCTCAGGGAGGAGCGTGGGGAAGCCAGTGGTGGTGGATGGCCCGACTTCAGAAAGCGTACCTGTGGGGCCTTTGGTTTCCCCCTTGTCCTGAACCAGATCCAGAGCTAAAGCTCTCAACAGCAGGGGGGATGCCCAGAGGCTGGGGTAAGCTGACATGTGGGAGAAAGGCAGCCCAGGCCCAATACTAGCTGGGCAGGTGCAGAGGGGAGGCAGCCACCCCAGTGTCCCCCAGGGCTCTGCATCCATGGGGGTCTCTCTGGTTTTCCACACAAAATGGCTTGAGCTCAGTAAACAATGCGTTCCCAGCCTCCTTGCAATGAGGCAGGGCTGCAGAACTAGTTTTGGCCCAGGGCTGTGGGTAGAGTGAGGGACCTCACTGCCAGGCTAGAGCAGAGAAGAGCCAGGTGCCACCTGCCCTCTGGGGCCATAGGCGCCCCTGCAGGACAGTGGAATCGCCAGCAGCCTGGAGCCCGGATTGTCTCGTGGGGTGCAGAGTCCCAGCTGGCCTGTGCAAGATGAAGTGTGTGTGAGAATAAGCCTTCGGGGGCTGTGAAGCCTGAAAATCAAGTCATTTGTTTTTGAAGCAGAACCTGACCTGCCCTAACTCATGCCAAGGACTTGGTTGGTACCGGAAAGGGAAGGGCAGGGGAAACAACTGCACTGGAGTGGTGGCAGCGGTAAAGGGGTGGGCAGGAGTGGGGTGAAATCACATCAGAGATTGGGGAGACAATGGCCACGTGATTACAGTGGCACATAGAACCGGAATGAGCGGCTCCAGGAGAAGACGTGGGAAAAGCAGACGTGGGCAGTGGGTGCCGTGGATGCAGGAAAGAACGGCACTCGGGAGGGAACTGACTGGGTTGCTAGCACAACAGAAAGAAAGTAGGACGTTTCCAGAATGTCTGGCCTGGAAGAAGTAGAAGACAGAACTGCTTCTGAGCTCCCCATGCCAGGTGAGCCTGAGACAGGCTTGAGGGATGAGGCCTGGGAACACTGTGTAAGGCATCAGATGTCCTCAGGCAAGATGGGAGGAAGGGCACATCCACCCAGGGGAGCTCCATCCCCACAAAAGCCTGATCACAGAGGGGACCCGCTGCCTGGGGCTGAGTGATGCAGCATCTCAGGCCAGGCATTCAAACAGCAGACATGGATTTTCTCACAACCTGGAGGCTGGAAGTCGTGTCAGCAGAGCTGGTTCCCCCTGAGGCTGCCTTCCTAGGCGTGCAGATGGCCATCTTCTCCCTGTGTCCTCACATGGTCTTCCCTCCGTGCAGGTCTGTGTCCTGACGTCCTCTCCTGTGATGAACAGCAGTCGCGTTGGAGTGTAGCTCACCCCACGGCTTCCTGTACTGTGATCCCTGCTGTACGGACCCCAGCTTCAAACATCGCAGTCTAAGGTGCAGGGGTTAGGACTTGGACCTGGGAATTTGGGGGGACAGAGGTCAGCCCACGGCAGAAAGAGGATGGCAGGGGAGGAGGGAGAAGTCAGGCCAGAAGCAGACACACGGCAGAGAGCTGAGACTATGTCTCAAGAAGCGCTGTGGTCATAGCTGCCTGGGTGGCTGCCACCTGCACTGCCAAAGTCACATGACAAGCTCCGCCTCCGAACCTTCCTGCGACTGAAAGGAGGTCTTCAGGGCTCTACACAGCAGCCAAAGAAAGCAGGTCAGGCTGATGGGAGAGCAGGCTCTCCTCGGGCAGGAGCCGGGGCTGGAGCACCTAGAGGCCGAAGGAGCTGTGCCCGGAAGGCAGCGGCAGGACCGACTCAGGGCGCCACTCTCCCCCCTGGTGTGGGCCCTGACACTGCTGTCACCAACAGGACATGCTCCCTGGGACCCAGGAAAGAGAACCGCTTACCCAGGAGGGGCCTGAAGTCCTGAGGGCTAGGAATTTCCCGAGGCTCCCAGCGTTGTCCTAACACCCGAGAGGATGAGTCTGCTCTCAGGTGGTCTTGTGTGCAGGTCTGGAGCCGGGTTTCCGGCAGAGCTAAGGGCCAGGGAGAACCAGGTCAGGGACCCAAGTCTGAGCCGATTCCAGCCCAGCCCCCAGGAAAGGCAGCCAAGGCGGGCAGCACTTCAAATGCTTTCAGGTTATTTTATTTTATTTTACATAAGTGGAGACAAAAATTGGTTTCTTATGTGGTCTTATGCTTTCCAAGTCGCCACATCACTCCCAGCTCCTGCCACTCTGGGTGGAATCTGGATGGAAAAGGAGAGGAGGGGGTGGCTCAGCATGCCCTCCTCACACAAAGCGGCCTCCAGGGGCAGCCACTGCAGTGTCCACCTGACCCTTGGTGACAGGCGCTCTCCAGTCCAGCCCCCCTGGGCTTTCTGTGTGAGGTTGGGCAGGTTCCCAACCTCCCTGAGCCTCAATCTACCAACCACAGAATGGCCGTCTAGGATGAGTGTCTCACTGCCCAGGAGCAATGTGTTGCAGTAACACTTTACAGCTCACCTGTGAGGCCCTGGGTTGCTGCCCAGCCCTCCTTCTGAGTCGCTACCTCCCCTCCCTCTCCTAGCCCTACCAGCCCCCAGCATTTGGCCTCAGTTTACCACTAATGTTCCCAGCGTCCCTGGAGAAGAAGCTCTCAGGGTGAGCACCCCAGGCCCTCTAACTGGTCCCCCTGATCCACTGTCTCCCCCTCAGCTCCATGCCAACCACCAAACCCCTTGCATGGCCTTGTCCTCGTGTGGCTCAAACTGCTGCCCTCGGGGCAATCACCAAAGCCCTTGAGGTCCTGCCCCTGACCACCCAGCAGCTTCATCTCCCTCCACCCCTGATCCTGAAGGCTTGTGCTATATACCCTATCCCTCTGCCAGAAATGCCCTTTCTCCTTCGCGCCCTTTCTTCTCCACCTGTTGAGCTCAGGTACACCCCCTGAAGCTTCCTGACCCCCAACGCCATCGCCCTCAAAGCCCCCAGAGCTCCCCATGCTGTGTCTCTTGGGCCTTTCCTCCTGGTTCATAGGTATTATCAAGCCGTATCAGTTAGCTCCTGCTGTGTAACAAAGTACCCAAAACGTGAGGGTCCAAATCAACAAAAGTTTATTTTTGCTCAGGGGTTTACAGCTCATCCATGTCTCCCGGTTTCCACTGATCTTGGCTGAACCCACTGAGACATCTGCGGTCAGCTGGCAGTTTGGCTGGGAACAGGCTTACTTAGGGCGACATCTATACTCACTTTCTATGCTGCACTAAGAATCACCCCACACCTAGTGGCTTAAAACAGCACCATCTGTCAGCTTAGAAGCCCTGCACAGCATGGGCCTCTGCCCATAGTTTCAGAAGGCTGACACTGAGGTGCTGTCGGGCTGCACTCTCATCCTTGTTGCCAGAAGAATTCCGCTCCTGGAGTCTCTATGGTAGGACAGCTACTGTCCCAAGCAAGTCCCAGGCGGTCAAACCAGAGGGCCAAAAGCTAGATTCCACATCTTCGTGGGGGGAGCTGAGTGGCCCTTGGGGTGGGGTCCATTGCTGCCATGTCCCCCACACTGGAGTGGCCTCCACATGCACTGTCCATGGGGCTGCTAATGAGATCAAGGGGACGTGGGGCTGGGCATGGGCCACTTTCAAGGTGGACCAGTAAAAGGACGCTGTGGCCCCCTCCAAGCTCCCCACAGGGCCCTCCAGGCCAGGCAGCAACTGGGAATCACGCCTAGTCAGCAGCCCCATGGGTATTAGAGCTCCTGCCATAATTGCTGGGACCACAGGGAGAATACGTGTCACTGATAACATGGCCTCCTTGCCCCAGGTGCCCAGATCAGAGGTGGGCTGAGCCTCAGTGGGGAAGGAGCAGAGGTCCCCGATGACCACACGGGGCAGAGGTGGCCCAGATTGTGGTATGGCTCCTGGGAGGACATGCCTGTGCTCACCATGCCTGCTCCTGGGCCCCAGCTCAGCCACACCTCAGGGGTCAGCTTAGCTTAGGGTCCCTGGAGACCCACAGAGAACTTACCATGGATGGTGGGGGGCTTGCCCCTGAGCAGCTTGGGAATGCTACTGAGCTGTGAGGAATTCTGAGTCCAAGCCTGGGGTCATTTCAGGAGATGGCTGTGGGGGTGTAGAGAGGGAATAGGGAAGCGTAGGAAAAAAGGGAGCAGAGATTTGGGGGGAATGTTGGACAAGTAGAGAGAAGGGAGAAATGGGCCACAGAGGGCAGGTGTCACCTGTGTTCACAGCCCTCTGCTATTCTTACTCACAGAGGGACACAGGCCCAAGGAGCTCCTGGGCAGGGGCAGGAATATCCCGGTATCACAGGTGGACTTTGTGCCCCCCCCCCGGCCCCATGTGGCCTCTGTCTCAGAAGCTGACCCCCCTCCAGACCCCTGGCATCAGGAGAGCATCCCTCCCCATCACAGGCAGGGCTTGGACGCTGAAAGGGCGCCTGGGCTTCCCTGCTTCACCCTAGTCCCCTCGGAGGACGCATCCCCCACGCCTGCAGGGACCCTTCAGAGCACCACCCAAAGCACATCCCAAATCCCCCTAACCAGACCACCCTCTGCCCACATTGCAGTGGAACACGAACCCCCAGCCTCCATTCAACAGGCATCATAGGTACCAAACAGCCGGACGCCCTCCATTTGCTCCTCTGCA
>PVJC01002818.1:34182-67835 GCA_004026665.1 Murina feae
GGAAGGGGGGGGCACGCTGGGAAGGAGTGCTGACAGATGCCCAGCTCCTACTGAGTCTGAGGCCTTCAGCTCACCGGGGCAGAGGCAACCCAGCAAGGATTCACCCAAGGCGCTGTCGGGGCTGTCATTCAGGCCTAATCCCTGCCCTTTGTCTACCTGCCAAGGGGCTTTGGGCTGCCACCTGCCTGAGCCAGGTGATGTCACAGGGAAAAAATGTAGTGGGTGGGGGCGAGTGAGGGGGCTCCCAGAGAGGCGCCTGTCCCGCCCCCCCCCCCACCTGCAACAGGCAGTGGGCAGCCCAACAGGAGACAATGTGACAACTCGGAATCCCCCCCTCCCGGCCCCATACCCTCTGGGGGCCTTGGGTGTCACCCTGTCCTGCAGGTGGCACAGTCTCCATGAAGTCAAGGATTCCACTGTCACAGAAGCTTCCAGAGCATTGCCAGCCTTAAATTATAAATTAGCTGGGGTGTCTGTTTCTAGGCCTCCATCAACCTCCCCAGTTGGCTGTAGAACCACGTGGGCATTTTCCAGGGGAGCACGGTCCTGGCTCCATGGGATGCCAGGGAAGTGGGGGCCATCATCCTGTGGGCTCAGAGATGGACTCCCTGAACCTCAATTTCCCCATCTCTGAAACAACTTTGATGTCCCCCCACAGCCCTCCCACCAGCCCAGGAGATCCTAGTTAGTTTCCTAACCTCCTCTGGTCATTCTTAGTCACCTCATTCCTGCATTTTCCACCCTTGCAGGGCAGGACCGGCTCCCAAGGAGAAAGGGAGAGAGGCCTGGGTATGCGGGCTCAGGTGCTCTGTGCTCAGCCTGGGACTCTCTCTACAGGTCCCCCAGGTCTCTTCTCCAGAGGCCTTGGGGACCCTCCTCATATCTCTGCTGTTTCCTTCCCTCAGTCAGTCATGCGATGCCTGGGCGTCTATCCTCCTTGCACATGAGGACACCGGCATTCCTCAGGATCTCAGCATTCGCAACTGGTCCTCTGAGATGATAAAGGATGGAAAGCACAGGAGGTTGGGCCATGCCCAGAAAGGCACACATCTCCCAGACCATTGCGCTGCCAAACCCATTCCCCAGGCCTGGGATGCAGGGAGCCAGGAACAGGCATTCCCCTGTGTTCCAAGGGAATGAAGTGGCATGTTTGGTGTGGAGTCTTCCCACCCACTTGGTGTGTCCCATATCTCCGGGTCATCTTTTAGGAATGGAGATATTTAGTCGTCTTATTTCAGAAATTAGAGTGTCCCGTCTGTCAGAACAATGAAAGCTCTGAACTTGATCCAAATCACACCATTGCCCCTCCCCTGGAGCCAGGGTGGACTTCCTGCCTGGCCCCAGTGCTGGGTCTGAGCATACCTGATGGGGGGAATGGAGGGGCCGCGAGTGCTTCCATAGATGGTCTCACTGTCCTGAACCTGACTGAGTGAAGTCAGCTCTCAGGGCACGTATGAATGTTTGGGAAATGCCCTGGCTGCCTCTTGCTGTGGCTTCTCTGGCATAGGCAATGCCACCTCTTTCCCTGACTCTCCTGACTCTCTTCCCACGCCTCTGCTCTCACTGTTGAAGTGCCATTGTCCCCCTGTCCTGGGCAGCGTGGTGGGCAGGATCCTGAGATGACCCAGGGCCCACCTAGAGGCTCCCTCCCCTGACTGTGGCAGGACCGTGAATAGGCCACTAATCAGACTGTCCTAGGTGGACCTGACCTACTCAGGGGTAAAATGCTTTAAAGAAGGTGAATTGTCAGAGAGATGCATTCCCCCCATGGCCAAGGAGGGCACAGACATCCATGGTGTGAACTGTTTCTGGGGGGGCTCCCTGGCCACATGGGTGGCCTCTGGGAGTGAGGACAGTTCCTGGAGGACAGCCTCATTCCGCAGCTGCAGGGACCTGAATTCTGCTGACCACAGGGCGCTTGGAGAGGACCTGAGCCCTGGATGAGACCACAGGCCCCACAACACCAAGACGTCAACCTGAAGACCCGAGCAGAGGCAGCAGCTGGGCTACACCTGGGCACCTGGTCATGGGACCATGAGATGTCCGTCTGGGCTGCGTCTCACTGGCTGGCAGCCCTTGTGCAGCTTAGAAAATGAATGCAGGCAGCACTCGGAGGGCTCTGCCTGGAGTATGTGCATCCTTTCCTCAGGCCGCTCCCCTCACCTCCCAACAGCTCCCAGCATCCCTGGTGGGTAGGCCGAAGCTCACTGTGACTCCAGGGTACACACCGTGTAGGGGTTGACTAACGTTCCCCAAATGTCACATCTGCCCGCCTCCTATGAGTGTGAACTATTTAAAATCAGGCTCTTTGCAGGTGTAATGAGTTAAGGATCTCGAGGTGAGATCATCCTGGCTTATCCTGATGACCCCAAATCCAAAGCTGTGTCTTTCTAAGAGCAAGGATACAGACACGCACAGGAAGAGGCCATGTAGCAATGGAGGCAGAGGTTGCAAGGATGAGGCACAGCCTGCCAGACCCGGAGGGACACATGTTTCTATTTTAAGCCCCCAGTTGTGCTTCCCCAAGGCAGCCACAGAAAGCAGTACTGACCCTCAGGTCTCTTCACCAGTCGGCACCATCCCTGGCTCCTGGGCCTGCCCTTCTGGGGGAGTCAGTGGGTGAGGCCAGGCAGCAAACAGTCCGGGCTACGGAAGGGAGTCCCAGTGTCTTGGACGCAAACACCTTCTCTCCCTCCACAGAGAAAAATGAGGGCTTGGGTGTGTGACCTCAGGGAGTCCAACAGAATTCAGGCATTCCTGTCCCTGACCAAGGGGAAATAAAGGCTCAGAGAGGGGAAGTAGTTTGCCCAAGAGCCAGCCATTGTCCCCAGAACACGCTCTGAGGCTGCAGAGAGAGCGGGACAAGAATGTTAATTGCAGCCATGTTTTTGTAGCAAAACCCCAGACCAGCCTAATTGTGTCTTCGTCAATAGAGGTGTGACTAAGTGAGCTCGGAAGCCCTCTGAGGCATTCTGCAGGTTGAGACAGGACAGGTCCCCGAGACTCGAGACTCGTGGGGAGTGGAGGAAGCGACCTGCACAGAAGTGCAGAAACACAATCCCGGGAGCCTTTGACAGCCCTGTAATCCCGAGTCAAACAGCCCATCTCAGGGAGATGGTTTTGAAACAATCGGGGAAACGTGAAGACTGACGGGGCATTAGATGATATTAAGGGATGACTGCTAATTTTGCTAAGTGTGCTGAGGGAATCATGTTAGAGGAAGAAGGAGCCCTACCTGGGGAGATGCTTGCAAGTGAGACAGTGCTGCCTAGGGTTTGCTTGGAATAATGCATCCGGGAGGGGCACACAGAGTGGTTTTAAGAGGAGAGGGATGGGATGGGCATGTGGGTTCTTTATAACCACCCTGTTTATTTGAAAATTTCAGCAAAAAAAGTTAAGCCCTGTAAAACTGTACTATGTTTCCTACAGGTACACATGCATATAAATACAGACATGTTTAAATGTCTGCAAGGGTGCGCTCCCAACAGGCAAAGGTGGGGTGGGATGGGATTGGAGGGGCAGGTCTCCATGCAGATGGGAAGCTTAACTTTTGGGGCTTTAATTTTTTTTAATTTTTTTTTACAGAGAGCACGCCTAGAGGTTTTACTCATCTACTTGAATGCTGCCCCAACCAAACCATCTAGGAGAAGGTAAGAGAGAGAGGGTACAAAGGTTCGCCTTACTGGTGAATTAGTTTCTGCATCTGTTGTACAGCACGATGACTAGAGTTAACAGTATTGTAATGCACGTTGAAATTAACAAGAAGGTAATTTTTTTTTGTATTGACTTCAGAGAGAGGAAGGGAGAGGGAGAGAGAGGTAGAAACATCAATGATGAGAGAGAATCATTGACTGGCTGCCTCCTGCACGCCCCCTGCTGGGGATGGAGCCCACAACCCAGGCATATGACCTTGACCAGAATCAAACCTGGGACCCTTCAGTCGTAGGCTGACCCTCTATCCACTGAGCCAAACCAGCTGGGACAAGATTTTAAGTTTTCTCACCACCAAAAAACAAACACAAAAAAGGTAACTATGTAAGGTGATGGATATGTTAATTAGCTTGATTGTGATGGCCATTCCACAATGCATACATATATCAAAACATCACATTTTATACCTTAAATATATACAATACTCATTTGTCATTTTTCAAAAGAGAAGAGAGAATGCTGGTGCTGTGGGACCCCACCCACTCTGCCACCCTGCTCCTGAGACAGCGCCTTCAGTGCCTGCATGTCCCCCGACTGAGGCCACCTTCACACACCAAAGGACAGGAGCACAAACATGGAATGAAGAGTAAGGTTTTCAGTAACCCCGAGAGGGGAGGCTCCGGGATGGAGGGGAGCTGTCCCAGTGTGAATCCAACCATGCGCTGGAGAACCACTTCGACTCAGTCTTCATAGTGGGCGCCACAGTGTCCCCCAAATGTATATCCACCCCGAATCCCGGAACATGACCCTATTCGGAAGTAGGATCTGTGCAGACATGATGAGTTAAGAGGCACTTATACACCTCTTGGAATAGGAGGGGCCCCAAACCCAAGGGCTGGTATTATAAGGAGAGGAGGAGGTGTGGATACCGAGACGCACGAGGGAGAGGCCACGTGAAGACAGGCAGAGAGCAGAGTGGTGCGGCCACCAGCCCAGGGCCCCTGGGGCCCCCGGAGCTGGAAGAGGCAGGATGGAGCCTCCCCCGGAGCCTCTGGAGGCGGCATAGCCCGGCCTCACTTGATCGCAGGCCTCCAGCCTCTAGAACTGGGAGAGAATAGATGTCTGATGTTTAAACCCCCAAATGATGACACGGTCACGTCAACTCCAGGTTTGAATGGGGACCACAGCAGCGTCTTGTTACAGATGTGGCTGTTCTTAAGGTGAGCGTAGATGATATTCACTGAATAATGGGCACATGAATGGAGGCTGGTGACAATGGTGCAAACCAGATCAGGCACTAGGGCCCAGAGGGGTGGCTGTGGGTTGGGATGGACCCAGGGCTCAAACGGCATGATCCATGGTCGAATTCCATTTCCCTTCCCTCAGGCTCTGAAGCTGGCACGCTGGTTGTCTACTGGCGCTCTGCCCTCAGGTGCTCTCTCAGCTGCCTGGCCAAGGACCCTGAGGGTCCAGCCATGTGGCCCACCCAGGCACTCAACCGCCTGCCCAGCCACTGTGACTGGAAGGGACTCACTGACTGCGTGGGCTGGAGCAAGTGACTTCACTTGGGACAGGCACTCAGGGGCCAAAGAGGAGGAGGACAGGTCCCCACACACTGGGGACCACAAACCAACAACAGTCTTCCACATGATGGTGTGGGGACAATGCCAGTCGAGGAAGGAGCCCCACACAGAACCCATCTTCTTGGTCCTTGCCTCAGGCTGCGGGGCCTACACAACAGGTGTCTATTGCGTACAGATTTGAGACTGCATCCTCATGTGGCAGAGAGCTGTGTGTCTCTTCTGCTTCTTGTAAGGACACCAGTCCTGTCGGATTAGGGACCCACCCTTACAGCCTTATTTACCCTGAATCACCTCCACACAGACCCATCTCTAACACAGACACACTGGAGGTGGGGGCTTCACCTTGGGAATTTGGGGGCTGAACTCAGTCCACAGTAGTCTCTGTACTTGTCTCCACTCAGCCCACCCCCACACTGGCCCCTAAAGACCCAGACCTGACCTCATCCCTGCCCTCCTCCTTCCCTCACTTTGTCATCAGCAGGACAGTGTCCATGGCCTAAAGCCACACAGACCTTCTGCTCCTCTGCCTCACAGCTGCTCCCTCACATAGAAGCTGACCGAGTGACTGGCTTTGACATGGAAGGTGGTGGGAGGGCTGGCCCTTTCAGAGCCCTGTAGCTCCATGGCCACTTCCTGGGACATTTTCTCCCAGAGTGCTCCTGCCTCCCAGACCGCTGGATTGGCAGCCTCCCTGGACTCCAGCAAGATGAGAAGCTGTGTGGAGAGAGAGAGGCAGAGATGGAGATCTAGCCTCCAGCCCCCAGACCCCAGCCCCAGCCAGGCCCAAGAGGGAGAGCAGCAGATAGCTATCAAGTTGACAGCTGACACCACTCAGCTCCACCCAAATTGTAGAATCTGGAACAATTACATTATTGTTATTGTTATTGTTATTGGAGATGCTAAGTTTTGGGGTGGCTGTCACACAGTGATATTAACTGATGCAAATCTCCACTCATCTTTGGGGCTTTGACAAGAGAAATGGAGTCAGACGTACAAACTGCACTACAGCCGCTGGCCTGGGTGCCTTAAAGAGAAGCCTCAGCAGGGGGCGTGGTGAGCGGGAGGTGAGGGAGAGAGCGCTGGAGTTTGGGTCAACTTTTATCCCTGCTCTGCACTTGGTCTTGGATTGGAGCCTGTCTTTCAGTCATCATTTTGCCCTTCTAGTGGACATGGGCAATCAGGCAGCCAGCATCCATGGCACCTTCTTCTAGAGATGGCACCCAATTTCCTCTCCAAAATCCCCAGATCCCGTGGACACGACCAGCTTGGACCACTCACTGTTTCTGTGCCTGTCCTCACTACTGTGGAGAGATTTGTGCGAGGATCCCTGAGGCCTGACCACAGAACAGAGCTCTGAGGACCTCTTCCCAAGGCGTCCCCAGCTGAGGGCTCTTGGTAGTCCACAGAAGCAGGTCCCAGGTCAGGGTGCTTTAAGCCCAGCTCTCCCACTCACCACCTGTGCAACCTTGAGCAAATTGCTTGCCCAGTCAGTGCCCCAGTTTTCCCATCTGTGCAATGGGCTAATCATGGCCCACTGGAAAGAATTGATGGTAGGCGCCCAGCACACTGTCAGCCCTCACGAAACCTTAGTCCATGAAGCTATTGTGACATGTAGCTATTGTTACCATCAGTCCTGGTTTCAGGATCTCCTGGGGCTGGTCCTGATAGTGTCTCTTTCCAAACCTAGCACTCAGGCTGCTCCTCACCCTGTAAGCTTCCAGGTCATCCCTCCCTGCTGCTGCTGGCAGCAGAGCTAGCTCCCCCGGCTCTCACAGTCCACACCAGCTCTGTGTCACTGCACAGAGATTCCCAATGGGAAACAAATAGAAGAGTCCGCCCCCCACCCCCCGCCTCAGTACACTGGGGCAGTATGGGGTGGGGGCAAGTGGCCAAGGGCTACCCCTCCCCATCTAAGACTCCAGAAGGTCTCAGGCTCTGCCCCCAGTAGCCAGTATGGGAGCCCTGACGTTCGTGTACCCTCCCTCTCCCCTAGGAAGAGCAAGGCAAGAACATCTGCCCTGTGCCAAGTCTTGTCAAGGGAAGGCCATTGGGCTGGTGGTGGGAGCGACCCCCATGGAGCATCTGTGGTGGGCTAGCCCTGTGTCTGAGGTCCTGGTGGTCACTGATCAGTACCAAACATCACCAACAACAACAGAAGTCAGGGCCACAGTCACCCTCAGTCCACACTAGGCAGGAGAGATGTAGTGTCCCATTTCACAAATGAGCAAACTGAGGCATGGACAGTGTCCTGAGTGGGGCCAGCATTGGATGCAGAGAACTGACTAGAGTCTATGTCCTGATGCCCAAGGTCCAAACCAGGATTCCCAGAAGAGAGGAGTTAGCAGAGGTCACCTGCCAGCCTGCCCGACCCTGCCTGGCCACACTCCACCTCTGATCACCCCAGGGTGTGACAGGCACAGAGAGGAGCGGAGCAGGATGGGGGGACCCAGTGCCTAATCCCCCGGCCCTAATTGGGAGAATCAGGGGAAGTCACAGCGGAGCCCAGCGTGCAGCCTGCAGGAGACCTGTGGTCACGTAAATGATTAATGTCAGCTCCATGGAGGGCTGGGGTCCACAGGAAATTGGAGTCAATGAATTTAAGAGAGAAAGTCCTTGTTTAAACAGAACTACTTTAGAAAATAAATACTGCCGAACCTGATGGTAAATACAGATATTTGTGCAGAATGGAGGTGGAGAGATGAATTTAATAAAGTTCGCTGCACGTGGCACTGCTCCATGGCTGTCCGGCCAGTGTCACGGCAGGCAATCTGGGCTCCTGAGAGCAGGGCTGGGCAGCCTGCTGCCTGTCCCACCCCACCACCACCTTGCTCCATGACCTGGCTCAAAGGGGTCTGCGGGCGAGGGTGGAGCTGTAGGCCCCCCACGGCCCTGCCCACAAACTCACAGCCACCAGTCAAGGCTACCAGGCTCTTCATGTTGCCCTTTCATTGGGGTTCCCTCTTATGTCTCACCTCCTCGCAACAGGAGAGTCTATGACTAGTATGCTCCCTCCTCCAGGAAGACCTCCATGGCTTTGCTGACATGGCCAGCATGCTGTGCACCCACAACCACACTCACATGCTATGGGCCTACAGCCTCTCAAACCGGCCCAGGTGGGAGAGGTGAGTCTCCAGCTGGGCTTCTAACACCCACACTGGGTAGAGGGAGAGACTAGGACCACAGACGGTGAGGAGGGAGGAGGGACCCCAGCAGGGCAATCCTGTTCCCCCAGGCAAGGAAGGGTGCCGGAAACTCCCGACTCCCTACATCTCCTCCCACCACAGCTCCTGCCTCCTACCTCCTGTAAAACAAGGCCAGAGACCCAAACAGAATCACACGGGTCCCCCCTGGTGGGGCCTACACACAACTGGTAGCGTGTACTAGAAAGAGTGTGTCCACAGGCTGTGAGCTGGGCCAGGTCAGGAGGAGGTGAGTAGCTGGATCACCCTGATGCCCAGGGGCGGCCAGGGATCCCAGTGCTGCCGGCACCATCGTGCCTCCTACTGGACCTATCTCATAAAGACAGGTCAGCCTCACGGGTACCCCGGGGCACCCACTCCATGTATATATGAGGCCCCACAGAGGCCGGGCACACTGTGAGCCCTGGGCTCTGCCACCTGCCTCCTGGCAGAGTTCGTGGCCTACAGGAACCCCTGAGAGCTTTCACCCACTCTAGACCCTCCGAGACACGTGCTGTCACACCTCACCTTCCAGGTGGGGAAATTCAGGCTGCACAGCATGTGGGAGGCACTGAGGTGGCTGGGGGAGGACTGCTTGGATGCTGGAACCTCCGTGTCTCTCCCAGACTCATAGGCCACCTCTGCTGCTGGAGCTCAGCTGGAGCCAGTGACCCACCATATGTACCCCTTTTTCAGATGAAAAGGCTGAGTCCCCAGAGATAGCTGGCCAGAGGAACACCCTGCCTGGGAGGTCGTGAGGCTCCCTGAGGACAGCTGTACGCCAGTGAGGGAGACCAGGCTGGGAGCCGCGATGCTGCTGTGTCAACATATGTGGATACGGTGATTTACACGGGCCTCCTAATCCCCTGCCAGGCACCCTGACTCATGCGGCCTGGCACCCCACTCGCACCCGCAGGTGGACGGGCATTCACTGCGACGGCTGCACTGTTATTTTTTCATAAGCCTGCCTTGAAATTTGTCAAACCACATATTGTTCGTGCACACGTCCGTCAGCAAAGCTTGAGCCAGATGGGCCAGCTCCCCCCATGCGCTCCAGGCAGCGAAGTTACACACCAACTTCAGTTTTATGTCAAACCTTTAAGAGGGGAAATAAAAAAGAAGACGGAGGAGAGATTTTTTAAAAAGAAAGAAACAAGCCGGAGTCTGAACAGGCAGGACTGTGATCGCGCACAAATCCTGGCTCAGCGGTGCCGGGTTTTATATGGAAACTCGGGCGGCGGTAAATAGAACTTCCCGGCCGTCAGGCGTTCATTAGCGAGGTGTGCATAATTTATGTATTTAAGAGCTGCCTCGGCCAAGCTATCACACGGGGAGCATGCTTCATAGGTGTTAGTGTTTATACGGACAGTAAATAAATGTCAAACACACACAAAACCCACTCGCAGGCGAGCGCTGACGGGCCCCATCCATCATCCACTCAGCTGGAGACCGAGGGGCTGCCAAGGCCCAAGGGTAGGCTGCCTGGCAGTGGGGCTGGCAGGGCCGGGAAAGGCAGTGTGAAGGCAGGAGGTCTTGGGGCTCTCACACCTGCCCGGAGGGGCAGGAGCCCAGGTGGGTGTGAGGTCTGCCCATCCCCTCTGTGCATCCGTGTCAGGCCAGGCTTCACGGGCTCCCCTGCGTGAGGTTGAAAGATCTGGTCATGTCTGCTCAGCCGAAGCTGAGAGCCTCGAGCTGCCTCAGAGGCCGGAGCGGCCAGGAGCTGATACCAGCAGCTCCGCCGGGTTGTCACCCACTGGCCCACGGGTTCCTCCAGCTGCCTCCCACGTAGGTCCTGTGTTTTAAGGTTTGGAGCTATTTTTAATAATAATTTTTAAAAATCATTTCTGCAGTTCTTTTTTGTGGTCCACATTCAAAATTAACATGTAGATGGACCATCAGAGCTTGTGCCGTACCCCATGCCATTCCTGCCCCACAGGCTGGGTCTTCTGCAGAAAACAGGGGACCATTGCAGAAAAGTGTGTACATCAACAGCACCCCTTACACACACACACACACACACACACACACACACATCCTGTCCTTCTTCCAAAGGCCAAACCCTGGGCTCAGCTGGCAGACAAGGAGCTATCCAAGCCTCCTGGGGGCGTGCCCCACCAAGTTCACACCCTGCTCCCATTGCTGTCCACAGCCAGCCAGGGCTGTAACCCCAGGACTGATGTTCACACTGAGGGGCTGCTATGGGTGGAACTGTGTCCCCCTTCATATGTGTATGTTCAAGTCCTAACCCCTGGGACCTCAGAAGGTGACCTTATTTGGAAATGGGGCATTGCCGTGATAAGTAGCTAAGATGAGGTCATGCTGAGTGTGACTGGTGCCCTTACAAGAAGGATGGGTCTGGACCCAGGCACACGCACAGTGGCAATGCCATGTGAAGTGAAGGCAGAGACAGGGTGACGCGTCTAAAAGCCCAGGGACGGTGAGAGGACCCAGACACCATGGCGGTGGGGGAGGCCCCCAGATGCTCTCACTGCCCAGGAGCAGCTCAACCTCAGACTTCTGACCTCAAGACAGTTGGAGGATACATTTCTGCAGGTTATGCCCCCGTCTTTGTTATGGCGGCCTAGGAGGCTCCCCCAGGCCATGGACATCACAGGAAGGTGGTGAAGGCACAGACTTTGAGACCAGATGGGACTGTCCTCGCTGGGGCAAGCCCATGGAGTCACCTTGCCCCTCAGAGCTCCATTTTTCTATCCCGCTGTGGGATCTGCCTCGGGGCTGCTTCGGGCCCACATGGCTGCAGTCCACATAAGGCGCTGAGGGCTGTGACTGGCACACAGGCTGCCTTCGTAGAACCAATAAAGGCTGTTATTCAGAGGCAGCTCAAGTGCAGAGCCATAATAAAACCCATCATAAAAACTGCTCTCTGCTGTGTGGCTTGGGGCCTCTGCAGTGACCCCCAGTGGGGTGTCACACATATCAGTGGGCCAGAGGCTGCTGAGTGGAGCAAGAGCTGATCAGGGTGACCAGGCCGTCAGAGACTAAGTGAGAAGCCGACCCAGAGAAGGTGAGATCTGGCTCGAGGGTAAGTCTGTGGCTGAGTTGAGGCTGGAGCCCACTTCTAGCATCATCCTCCCCACAGACACACTGGGCACTGGGGCTACCTGCTGTGGGAATGTCCCATTCCTGGGGCCTCCTCCTCCTACAGGGACCTAGGGAGGCCTGGCACTCACCCGTATGGGTCAGCTGTGGCAACCATGACACTGCATAGCACTCAACCACAGGAGCACATGCAACAGGAGTGTGGGTCCCCTGCTCGCCTGTGGCCGGCATGGCCTGGTGACCATGTGGTTGGGGATGAGGGGCATAGTGGGTGTAGCGGGCTCCTCTCCTGCACCAGCAGGCATATGCACAGCCATTGGGGCACCATCGTCCTGCAACAGTGTCCGGTGTACACAGGGACCATGTATTTTCAGGACCTGTGTCCCAAAGGGGCCCAAGCACCAGGGTATGAACCCCACCTCTTTCTAAGAAGAGCCCTAAAATGGGCATGTTGCAGAGCCACAGCCACGGCTTTGGAGGAAGGCAGCAGCTGGATGGTTACTCTCAGATGGCTAGGAGCACGGGAGAGGCCTGTGACCAGCACCAACATCGCTGTCCGGTTATAGCTTTCCCGGGCACAGAATGGTGCGAATGGCGAGGGCAGGCCCACTGTAAGGATGATGTTCAACGTGTAAGGTCCCCAGGCGTACAGCCGGCGACACACACATGCCTGGAGCATGCTAAAATCTGACCAGCCCAGGCCACCTCCTGGTCAGAGAATATTCATGTTGTTAACAGGGACCTTCAAAGAAGAAATCAAAGGCATGGCAGGTGGGGACATTTCAGGCCCTGGGATGGGAGAGACACCTCAGACACCTAGGGACAAAGGCAGCTCTGGAGAACACAGGCAGGGACCAGCCTTGGTTCATGTCAGCATCAGGGGCAGAACCATGCAAGTGTGAGGAACTGCCCCGGCTCTCAGCAACAACAGCATTTCCTATGAAAACAATCTGCGGATCTTAGTTGACCACAAGCTGAAATGGGAAATTGATAGCTAAGCAAAGACCCAGTCTCAGGCTGCAAAAGGAGAACTGTGCTATCCTAGAAGCTGAGAGGAGGTGTCACCTGAACTACAGCTGGAGACACACCCTCTCCCCTCCCCTGACAACCCCGCACCGGCCATCTGAAGCAAAGATCTCCATTACTTGCTCTGCATTGTGCAAAGGACAGTAACAAAGCATGTGGCGCATCGGGGGTATTTGATAACCAACTGCCAGTTCCTGCGCCAGGGAAATAGGACAAGATCTAGAAGGAAACTGAGTCACCTCCCCTCCCACCGACTGGATGGCAGGACGAGGCCTCCTCACACCTCCAGCCTGCAGTCTAGCTCTGTGATCCCTCAGCACAGAGACTCTGAAGATGAGCACAGGCCTGTGTGCTACAGGCCCCGCCCACCATGGACCACCCCCACCACAGTCCCTGCCCCATCCACAGGCCCCGCCCACCATGGACCACCCCCACCACAGTCCCTGCCCCATCCACAAGCCCCACCACATCACAGGTCAAACTGAATGGAGAGTCACCCAGCCACATTGCCACGCAACGGGTTGGCATGTTACAGTTTGCAGGGACTTTTCCTGCCTTTGGTTTCACTGGCTGCTCTGTGATGTGCACAGGCCAGGGTGTGTGATCCTGATAGGATGGAATTCCGTCCTCCTTTGCTGGGACTAGCCCTCCAGTTTCCCGCGGGGACCTGTCCCTTCCATTCTTTGGTTCTGGCAGAGTGGCCCCCATCCTGATGCAGGGAGCCTCACAGGGGGCCGGAGGGAGGGGTGCTTCCCGGCTGATTGGCGTGGGGCACAGGTTTCTCTGGGCACCTACACCAGTGCCACCTGAAAAGGAAGCTGGCAGACAAGGGTGCCAAGGAGCCACAGGCTGGGCTGTGCCCACAGGCTGCTTCTTTCTCCACTTGCAGATTTGGAATTCTGACGTCAGCAGAGAGAGGTGAGAAAACAGAGTTCCTGGGGCTGGGACCTCTGCTGGAGCAAGGGGAGCAGAGCTGACTCCCAGCTGGTGCACAAATGCACCTCCTCCACCTGGCAGCCCTCCCTGCCCACTCCGGAAGACATGCTGTGTGTACGAGAGGGGCGTGTGAGGGTGCACGTGAGTGCTGAGCACCAACGTGTGTGAGGTGTGTGAGCCTATATTAATGTGTGTGACAGGCATGTGTGAGTGTAAGTGTGCTGTGTTGTGACAGAAATTCCCAAGGCAGAGGCCGAAGCCAGGCAGGTGTTGAGAGTGTGCTGGGAGCCAGGGGACATGTCCTGGGGGTGGGCGATTCCAGGAGACAGCTGGGTGGTGGGCAGCACCACGGAGCCTGAGCACTCGCTGTCTGCTTCCCAGCCGCTGCCTCCCAGCTGCTCAGAGGAGCCCAGAGCTTTGCCCACCCACTGAGAAATGGAGACTCTCAGGGCTGGGTTCCCAGGAGCAGCCTTCACACCGCAGTTCCCAGAGACCCTGGGCAGCGGGCCTGGCTCTTTAGCACAGAGATCCCATGGCCATGAGTGGACAGTGACGCCTCAGTCACTGTCCTCCCCTGTGACAGGTGGCACCAAGGAGGTTATTCCACACCTGGGCTTCCTGCCACTACCCACCCTCACCTTCCAGAAGCCTCTGTGAGAACCCCACCCACCTACCCACCCATAGGCCCTGCACTGGCCTCTCCCCAGAGCCACCCCTCTTCCCACCTTTCTAAAGCCCAAGTCAGATCTGCACCCTGATAGACACCCCCTTCCTGCATTCCCCTCCAGAGCTGGGGACCCCACCTGAAGGTCTACTGGTGTAGGGATGGTTTGCCTGGCCTGTGCCACTTAGGACCCTCAGACTCTGTGCTCAGTGTGCCCTGTGTGTGACAGATGCTCATGACCACACTGCCCTAGAGCTGCTCGGGGGTAATAAGCCAGGGCACACTGACCCAGGGGGGCGCGGCCCCAGTTATGGGGTTTGCCTGACCTTGAGGAAACCGACCTGGGGGTTCTGTTGACCAGACAGTGTCACCTTCAAACCCCCTCATGCAGAGTTAACCAAGGCTCCGTGGTGCAACACCCTCAAAACAGGGGCCCACAGCCCCTGCACTCGGACCTGCAGGACCGTGACGGTGACATGGAGAGGAGACTCCGGCCTGCCTGGGAAGCCTCACTTACTTTTCCATCTTAGACTACAAAGTGCAGTAGTTCCGTTCGTACTTGGGCCCTCCCGACCCCGGGGCTGTACATACCCCACTGCAGAGACCCCAACCCACAGACATGTTTGTGCGCAGTCTTCTTGCTGCTGCCTAGTGCCCTCTTGCTCTCCCAGGCGTACTGAGTTCCCCTAGCTCTCTCCCCCTCCCACTGGCCAGTCCTTCCCCACCTCCCCTGCATAAGGTGAGAGGTCACCCTTTCTGATCTGACCGCCTTGTCCTTTGGTACATGCCCCCCTCCCTTGAGTCTGTGCTGGGTTGGTCTCCCCCAGCCCCACCATGCTGGGCTAGCATTTGCCCCAGGAAACACTAGATTGTGTCAAGCCTGGGGAAAAGTTGCTACTGGCATCCAGTGGGTAGAGGCAACACAGCAGGACCCAGGAGCCCCACAGCAGGGGATGGCCCAGCTCAGAGCTGGGTGCTGGAGCAAGGATGCACTTGGCCAGGAGTCACGGTGGGGGGGGGGGGGGGGGGGGGAGGTTTGATGAGAGGAATGGCAGGGCAGGCTGGGCCTTCACAGTCCGAAGCACACCCCTCCCTCCTTTGCTTTTCTCTTCCCTGATTCTGTGGTCAGGAAAACACACAGGAGTCCCCACTGACTGAGTGCCAGCCTAGAAGGATTGGGTTTCAAGGTAATTGGCCCATCCCAGGGAGGGGGGGACAGGTAATGGGGAGCGGGGTACTGGGGGTATAGATTGCTGTGCAGAGGGTAAATGGGGCCTTCAGATGTGCTCTAGTCCATCTTTGTACATGAGGGACCCAAACTAGATTCCTACTACGTCCCTAGGCCGATGCCCAGTGGAGATGGATGGGTGCTGCCTGCCCTTACACACAGGTGCCCTCGAGATCTCCAGCCCTTGAGCCCTCACTGCACATGGTACAGCCAATAAAAGAAACAGGGCTTCTATCCCCCCCTTCCCGATGGAGCTCACCTTGCCCCCAGCACACCTCAGGGTGCAGAGCCAGGCTTCTCTCATCTCAGGGGACTCCCACTCACCCACTTCCCTGCGCAGAGGCCTCGCCTATCATCACCACCCCAGCTACTCTGAGAAACAGCCGTCTTTCTTGTCCATATTCCCCTGCTAGGCCACACAGAGACCCCAGGGCTGGCCTCAGCCCCCTCGTCTAACTGATCTCCCAGATCTGACACTGCGGCCTCAGGAATCCCACTAATAAAGTGCCTCCACCTGACACCTGACTGTTGGTCAAATTCGCATGAGGGATGGACATCAGAGCTGAGGGGAGCGGCCATGGGCATGGGTCACAGGCTGGCCCAGCCCCCGGCATGATGCTGGGCTTGAGGTGGTGCTGGCTCATGGCTCCGGTGATGGCTGCCACATCTGGCCCTCCCCTGGCTATACACGAGCAGCGGAGCCAGGGTCAGAGTCAAGCAAACAAGGATGTGGCACCAGCCACAGTGCATCATGAAGTCAGTTCTACTGCTCCAGCCTCTGGTGGAGCCGTGTATGAGTGTTGCAGCCTTTTCTTAATGGGCTCATAGTTGACAGAAGCATGTGCCCACCCTGGGAATGCTCACAGTGCAGCGTCCTGAGTCAGCAGGAGGCCCCAACACAGGAAAGGAATCTGGACAGCGGAGCTCAGCTTGGAAGTCTAGGTGCTCTTACTCGTGAGAGGTGCTCTGATTTCAAACCCAATAGTACCCAGGCCTGACTGCCTCGCCCCTGCCATGATGCTCAGTCAAGACAAGTTGGAGGAATTGTGTTTGTGGAAAGAAAGGAGCCGATGCTTTAACCCATGCGGCTCATGGCACAGGCTGTCTCCACTCTAACATCTTACGTAAAATATCAGAAGAAACATCCCACAGGTGTTGGGGGCCACAGTCAGTTGCTGGCTCTCTGCTGCACCCCCACTCCCACCCCCCAGCTCCTGTCCTGCCTCCACGGTGGGACCCAGCAAATATTTATTGAGTGGATTTTGAATGAATGAATTACACCCCCAGGACTTCAAAAACCCATTCTATCAGCAAAGCTTCGCCACTAGAGCATAGCCCTTCTGGTAGAAAACAATGTGTCTCCTGCTTGGCCAAGACCCGCGGGAGCACGCAGTGAGTGATGGTCCTGTGCTCAGCATAGATTCCTCAGGGGCCCTGTTGGCTACTCCTCCATCAGAAGTAGAGAGGGAACTCCTGGTGACACCCACAGAGAGGTCATTCGGAAGAGGCAGCATGGAAAGTAGGACAGGACAGACCCTGAGACACCCAAAGGACCCCACCTGAAATCGTGGCCTCCCAGACTGTGCTCAGTGTGACCTGGCTGCTGTAGATCATCCTGTTAGTGATCCCCTCCCTCCATTCTCCTTCAGGCCCACCCAGTGATAGTCCTTCAGACCCACCCTTGGTTCCTATGGTTATGGGACTAACCAGGCTCTGGGGTGTGGGATGAGTGCAGAGCTTGGGCTCATCCCACCCGCTCTACCCACCATGGTGACTATTACAGGAATGAACACAAGTCCTCGGGAAAGTCATTCACCTCTCTACTTGGGCTGTTGGAAAAAGAGGTTCCTTCCCATAAAGTGGTCACTGAGCTGGGAAGGCAGCCTAGAGACCCCCTATGAGCTTGCCTCACTATGACAGGGGTTCAGCAAGGGGGTTATGTGCAGGGAGACACCCACTGAGGGCATTTGTTCCCTTTTTTGGATCTCCAAGCTCCAGGGCTTCTCAGTGATGTTCAAGCAGTGAGGGTTAGTTTCTACCACTTGCAACCAGGAGAGTCTGGGCTAATGTGGCAGGTGGCTTAATTCCAACTTTCCATTTGTGAAACAGAAGCTTCCTAACTTCTCCAAGACTCTCTGTGAGAGAAATGCTGCCACCTATAAGCTTTGATGCAAGGGTGGCTCATGCACAGTGAGGTCAAAACCATGGCTGGGAGCCACGCACCTGGCCAGGAACAGTGCTGAGCAGCAGAAGGATCAGGCACCGACCGGAGGGGAGGGACAGCATGTAGGAGTTGGATTTGTGTCACCAGGTCAGTAAACCTTGGACAGGCTGGAGAAGAAGCAGAAAGGGTCGCTTACTGTCCCAGCAGAAACTTATGCCCAAAAACTCCAAAGAGTAGACTGCAGGAGAAGGGAAGGGGCTAAGGATGAGGTAAATTCCAGCTGAGGGTGGGGTGGGCCCAGAGTAGAGTTTAAGCATGTGCCCTCAGTCATTCAGGTCTTCCTTAAGTTCCTACAAACATGCCCCCCTCAGCCTTGCCCTGACCCCCAGTCCCCTCACCCCTGTTGGCCCTGACTCTGTTGGGTGACTGCTTGTTTCTCCTTCAGGCCCAGATCCAGGGTGTCCTCCTGCATTAGGCCTTCTTGACAGCCCTGAAGTGGGTCTCCCCCAAGACAGATCTGATCCTTCCCAGTATTGTCATGAATCTCCTCCTGGTTCTATTCCCCCAGGAGGGCACAGGCTCACCCGGCCCCAGACCCAGCCCTGATGGCAGAGGGTGGACACTGACAAGCTGGGATCCTTCAAGGAAGGAAACTGAGAGAGGCATTTTGTCATTAAAAAGACAAGAAGAAAGAAATAGCAAGCAGTGGAGGAAAGGCGTGCTCGGGAGCAACACGTGGCTGGTGGAGCGGTGGCTTCCCCTCCTCCCTGACTTTCCTGTCCTGCTCCGTCTTGGTCAGACATTCAATACTTCCTTTTGGAGAATACATAGATTTGTTTGACTTGGAATATTGAATTTGGAGTCCGTTCAGCAATTTCAAATTTCAGAATTGGGACTGTAGGGAGACACTGTAAATTAAAAAATTCTTTCCTCTTCAGTTTCTACCCAAGATTGTATATTTTTTGATGGCAAAATTAGAGATTAACTATAAACATCTGTTTGTTCGATACTCACATGGCTGTGAGAACAATGGCCAAACCATTGGTGTGGGGGCGTGCCGATGTTGCAAGTCTGTAGTGGAAAGTCGGAGCAACCGATCAGGATTCTGGAAGGGTAGAGAAAGGAGGGGTATGGAGCAGGGACAGGGACTGGCAGGGGGAGACACAGGAGAAATAGCAGGGGACCCTTCAGCCCACCAGAGTACCTGCATAAACTTCAGCCACCACTGGTCCTCGCCACACCCCAGGCCTCTCCACCCTGCACTTCTCACCCAGTCCTCATTGTTGAAACGTCATTTACTCACCAGCCCCCAGGTCCTTCCTGAGCACCTACTGTGCTGGGCTCTGGGGATGTGATAGAAGTATGGCCACTGCCCTCAGTGTGGCATGAGGAATCACCTCATAACAGTGTGGCCAAGTAAGTGCCTGGAGAACAGATAGGTAGCAATGTCCGTGAATGGTAGTGGCTAATGGAGGGTCTCAGAGGGAATGGCCTTCGAGAAATGTTTGGAAGGACACAGAGGAATTGATTAGGCAAGGGCAGTGGGGAGAACATTCCATGCAGAGAGTGTGGCTTGTGCAAAGGCATAGAGTGGGACAGTGTGTAGATTTGGAGCTAAAACAAAGCCAGCGAGTGCAGAGAGCATGGAGGGCTATGAGGGTGTGGCTGGAGGTGTAAAGCCACTGGAAACTCCAAGACTTTTAAGCAGGACCAAGGAGCAAAGGCAGTTCTGTGCCATGAGAAGATTCCACCAGTGGCACTTGGGAAACCGACTGAAGGTGAAAACAGTTGGGAGACCAAGAGCTCTATAGCAGGGATGGCCATCAGGCGAAGGCAGAGGCAGCAGAAGACAGTTTGATGAAACTGGGTTTGGGGGATGGAGGGGCAGAAGAGAGAGAATGGTGAGTCTATGGTGCCAGTCAGATATCCCAGAAAGAAATCAGATCTAGCAAAGTAAACCAGGGAGAGGCTGGGCCAGTGGTACACATTTGTACTTTGGAGGGAGAGGAGTCGGGGCTAAGGGTAGACCCCTAAGGAGCCCTGCCTGGAAGACAAGGAGGAGGAAAAGGGGTCCTAGGAGGAGAAGGCAGTAGAATAGGAGAGAACTGGGCAAGAAGGATCATGGAATCAGGTTTGTAGTTAGGAAGGGGGTGAGGCCACCTGCTGGGGATGGTCAGGAAATGACCACTGACCATTCTGCCTCTTGACACAAAGCATTGGAAGCAAGTCCTGGGTCTGCTGATGTGGAGGTCACTGGAGTTTCTCCCAGTCAGCTCAGGCTGCATAACAAACACACAAACTGGGCAACTCCAACAACAGCAATTCATTTTCTCACTGTCCTGGAGGCTGGGAGCCAGAGATCAAGGTTGCAGGGCTGGTTTCCCTGAGGCCTCTCTCCTTGGCTTGTAGATGGTCGTCTTCTCCCTATGTCC
Organism: Murina feae; assembly: GCA_004026665.1. Classification (NCBI taxonomy): domain Eukaryota; kingdom Metazoa; phylum Chordata; class Mammalia; order Chiroptera; family Vespertilionidae; genus Murina; species Murina feae. Next base: position 54,106 of record PVJC01002818.1, read on the forward strand.
TCACATGCTCAATCCTGTGTGTGTCTGTGTCTTCTTATAAGGACACCAGCCACATTGGATTGGGGCCACTCTAATGATCTCATTTTACCTTAATTACCTCTTTAACCCCCCAGTGCTGTCACATTGTGAGGTCCTGGGGGTTAGGACTAAACATACTTTTACCATCCAATCCAGCGATCAAGCTCCTTAATATTTACCCAAAGGAGTTGACTTGAAAACTTATATCCACACAAAAATCTCCAATGTTTATAGCAGCTTTGCTCATAGCTGCCAAAACTTGGAAGCAATCAAGATGTCCTTCAGTAGGTGAATGGAGACATAAACTGTGGTCCGTCCAGACAATGAAATATTATTCAGCACTAAACAGAAATGAGCTGTCAAGCCATGAAAAGACATGGAGGAACTTTAATGCATATCACTAAGTGAAAGAAGCCAGTCTGGAAAGGCTATCAGATGATTTCAACCATATGACATTCTGGAAAAGGCAAAAATATGAAGAAAGTAAAAGGACCGGTAGTTGCTGGAGATTAAGGGGGAGGGAGGGAGAGATGAATAGGCAGAGGATTTTCAGGGCAATGAAACTACTCTGTGTGGAACTCTAATGGCAAATACAGCTCAATATATATTTGTCCAAACCCATAGAAGTTGCTTCAGCAAAAGTGAACCCGAAGGGAAACTATGGACTCCAGGTGATGATGAGTGTCCATGTAGGTCCACAGGTTGTAACAGATGGGTCCTCTGGGGCGAGTTAACAGTGGGGAAGGCTGTATGTGGGGTGGGAGCAGAGGGTATATCGGAAATCTTTATATCTCCCCCTCAGTTTTTCTGTGAACCCAAAACTACTCTAAAATATCAAATCTATTTTACAAAGATATTGCAAATTTCTGAAATATAGAAGAAACTATTACTACTTTTTAAAGAAACTGTTATTTTTTAAACCAATTAAAAGATCCACCAAACCCTCCAAAAGCAAACACTTGTAAAGAGAACCATGGGGCGAGTCCTGATGATTCAGGTCTGCAGCCCTGACCGGTTTGGCTCAGTGGATAGAGCATCGGCCTGCGGACTGCAGGGTCCCAGGTTCGATTCCGGTCAAGGGCATGTACCTTGGTTGCGGGCACATTCCCAGTGGGGGGGTGTGCAGAAGGCAGCTGATCGATGTTTCTCTCTCATTGATGTTTCTGACTCTCTATCCCTCTTCCTTCCTTTCTGTAAAGAAATCAATAAAACATATTTTTAAAAAAAAGAAGAAGAAGAATCAAGTCTGCAGGTCAGACAAGCAGGAGGCGGACCAGCCAATGAAAGCTGAGGCGGTGGTGTCCAGAGGCCCTAACTCTGGAGCCTCTGCTACCAGGGAAGACACAGCTCCAAGGCCCAGACGCATGACTTCATTCCGCATTCAGACCTCACACAGGGAGCACCGACTGCACACTGGTGTCAGGTCCTGAGTGGCCAGGGCAGCACTGCCCCTGCCCTCTTAGATCACCCAATCAGCTGGGGAAACGGATGCTTGGAAATGATGGCACAACAGAGTGACCATGAAAGCACTAAGCAGGCTTCCAATCCAGCCTCTGAGGAGGGTCTCCACACTGCTGGAGGCAGCCTCCAAATAGAATCTAAGGACAGCAATTCCCAGAACATCCTCCTGCAGGCCAGGGGGGCTCAGGTGGGCATCCCAGCAAAGTGTCAAGGATGCAGTTGGCCAGGGTGGAGGATAGTGGGGGTGGCCTGGGATGGAAGACCCGGTTCCTCCTGAGCACAATTTCTAAAAAGGGTGCTTTCCACCCTGGCTGGTTTGATTCAGTGGATAGAGCATTGACCTGTGGACTGAAGGGTCCTGGGTTTGATTCCAGTCAAAGGTACATGCTCAGATTGCAGGCTCAATCCCCAGTAGGAGGTGTGCAGAAAGTGGCCAATCAATGATTCTCTCTCACCATTGTTGTTTCTATCTCTCCTCCCTTCCTCTCTGAAATCAATACAAATATAAAAAATAAAAAGGGAGCTTTGCAACCATATTTGTAAAATTATATGTTGTTAAAACCACTGATAGGAAAATGGCCAAAAAAAAAAAAAAAAAAAAAAAAAAGAAGAGGAGGAGGCCTTGGGAAAGCAAACCAGAGAGGCACATTTCTTTCTTTCTTTTTTTCCCAATATATTCCATTGATTTTTTACAGAGAGGAAGAGAGAGGGACAGAGGATCAGAAACATCAATGAGAGAGAAACATCGATCAGCTGCCTCCTGCACAAGACTTCATCCAGAACATGTACAGATTTCTACAACTTAATACCAAAGAGCACACCGAGGAAGCCCCATTGTACACTGGACAGAAGTCTTGAGTAAGCATTTCACAAAGAGCACATCCACGTGGCAGTAAACGTAGAAAAAGGGCTAGTGCAAACTAAACTCCCGGAGAGCCACCACTGCAGCCACAGAACGGGTGACATGGGAGAGACTGACAGTGCAAATGGCAGGGGAACTGTGGGTGGCTGCTCTGGAGAGCTGTTGGCACTTCCTCCCTGAGCTGAACCTGCGCACATCTATGGCCCAGCAGTTCCACGCTGGTACATACCCAACTAAAACGTGGACAGTATATTCACCCAGCAATGAGATCCAATCAAGCAACACATCTGTCCCATCAGTCCCCAGATATGTATGAAACACCTGCTATGTGCCAGGCACTGTCCTGGAAGCTGGGGACATGAGTGTTTGAAGATTGCATTCTAGAAGGGGAGACAGGCATAAACAAGAGAAAATAAAAACAATGGATAATGCATCCCGCAGAGAGAACGCTGGCGCAGGGAAGGGAGGCAGTGAGCCGGAGTGCTCGGCTGAAGGCTATAATGTAAGGATGGGAGGGCGAAGGGCCTACCGAGAAGACAGCCTCTGAGAGGCAGAGTGAGTTGGCTGTCTGTGTCAGTGTCTGGAGGGGCAGCAGTCCTGGCAGAGGGAACAGCCCAGGCAAAGGTCCTGGGGCCAGTGTTGGAGAAAGAGCCTGGAGGCCAGTGGGGCTAAGGGGTTGGAGCAGAAGTGGGTGTGCAGAAGTCAGGGGCCTCAAAGAGAACAAAAAGGAAGGTGGAGATCGTGCACGTGTCCACCTCTCCCCCAACATGAGCTGATGGGGGCTCTCAGCCACCTTTGCACCTCCAGAGCGCTAACCTGATTATTTGCCGGTTCTCAAAAAATGCAGCAAGTTAAGTCAGCCCCATGGGGACAGGACCTGGCCTGCGGGTTCACTCCTGGGCCTGCATGGTGTGTAGACCAGGACTTGACAACATTTTTACCTGACCAGCACTTTTCCTGTGGCCTTGGATCAGGCCCTAGGGTCCCAGGCAGGCATCTCATGTGCAGGAAGCCGCCAGCACCCCAGAGGGGACCGCTGGACACAGGCACCACCAGACGCCCATGTGGCAGAGCTGCCTTCCACACTGTTTACCATTCTGGGTCTCACGGAGAGCCTCCTGGTCATATGATGACCAGCCTAAATAAGACGCCTTTAATAAAAAGAAACACATGGCCCCTTTTATACACGAGTGTGTAAAATATATTAAAATAATTTTAAATGCATGAGTCACTCAGAGAAAGTGTGCTTTTTAAAAACTCACAAACAGCACTTTGTAGTGAAGATGGTAGTGAACAGTGGCTTGTCCTGCAGACAAGGACCAGCAGGGAAGGGGCACAGGAGCGTGGGCATTCCCGTGTGTCCCTTGCAGGTCCCCTTCTACAGGAACGCTGGCTGCATGGTTGCATCAGACAGCAAATGGCATTGTCAGCATCAGAGCTCAAGTCTTCCTCACTGTCCACACTTCAACCGCCATCATGGACGCCACAGGCAGAGGGGGTGGCCTTGCAGTTTTGGGGCCCAAAAATGACAATCTGGTTCTTATCCACTCATCCTTAGCTCTGTTATCCTTGTTTATGGACTAGAGCAACAAACCCTGACTCTGATGCAGCCCTACTTGCCCCAGCATTCCTCCCCGGGCCCCGTTGCATTGTGCACCTCCCCTAACAAAAAGCTCCCCCCTCATAGGCATCATGGGCACTAGTCTCCCTGAGGAGGAAGAGGGGCACATGGGCCCCGGGATTATTTCCCAGAGTTCCATGCAGAATGAAGCCCCCAGCCTGTCCCTGCTCTTCACCAACCCATAACTTGAGAGGTTAGGGTTTCAGCATATGAACTGGAGTGAGGGCACACAGTCAGCCATAACACCTACCATCCTCCAATACAGCTACAGTGAGGGGCTGCACAGTGATGCTTCAGTCAGTGGTGGACCACATACATGCAGTGACACAGGAAGGTTACAATGGAGCTGAAACATCCCATCATCTCGGAATGCTTTAGCCGTAGTGCAGTATGTTACTGATATGTTTGTGGTGGTGCTGGTGTAAGCAAACCTACTTCACTGCCAGCTGTGTAAAAGTACAGCACATACTGTTGGCTATAGTACATACTACTTGATAAAGCTAATAAATGACTATGTACTGGTTTATGTAGTTACTTACACTTTTTATCACTTTTAGGGTGCACTCTTTTTTATAATTTTTTAAAATATGTTTTTATTGATTTCAGAGAGGAAGAGGTAGAGAGAGAGAGAGAAAGAGAGAGAGAGAGAGGGAGAGAGAAACATCAATGATGAGAGAGAATCATTCACTGATTTGCTGCCTCGTACACTCCACCTACTGGGGATGGAGTCCGCAATCCAGGCATGTGCCCTTGGCTGGAATCGAACCTGGGACCCTCCAGTCCACAGGCCAACGCTCTATCTACTGAGCCAAACCAGCTAGGGCACTCTTTCAACTTTTAAAAAATAGTTTTGTTGTAAAACAGTAACATGTTATGCAGACAGCAGACATCTTGTGTTTTCTCCATTTCTGAATTGCAGCATTTCCTTTTGCTTAATTTAATCTCATGTTATTTTGCATAGTAACACTCCGTACAGGCTTGTCGTCCATGAGCAATGGGCTGAGCTAGGCTAGACCATCTAGGTTTGTGTAAGAATGGTGTTCACCGATGGTGAAATTGCCTAACACATTTCTCAGAACACACTCCAGTTATTAGTGGTGCCTGAGTATAATGAGTTTGTCTTAATATGAAATCTTCAGGGGACCACTGTAAGGACTGGAGGGGGAGAGTGTCAGATGAGATATGCATTTGAAAGAATCATTCCTCTAAAGGACCTTAGAAAGTATCAATGGAGAAATAACTGGGGAGCCAGAGAAAACTTAGAATCAGAGTTGAAAGTCAAGGCTTCCACCACGTACTCCATCCACTTCATTTGCCAGTGCAGCTACTAGCCCTGATGCTGACAGTCCGCAGAGACCTCAGGCCTTGACCACAGCCAAGAACCTGCAGCATCGAAGCTCCCATCAGCTCGGGGGAGCCAGGAGAAACTTCCTCCAGGATGGGGACAGACTTTGAAAAACTACAAGAGGGTGCCTCTGGCAGGACCCTCCCTGGCAATGCAAGATGTCCAGGTAAGTTCCAGCAACCTCACCCTGCTTGGGCAGCCGGGCTCTGGGAGGACTCCCAGTAACACTAAGAAGGCTTTTTCACATCCTTTTGGGGGAAGATCTGGACCACCCCCTGTGCGAGGACTGTACTGACAGCCTTTTGGAGCAGCTGGATGCATGGCTTACTAGCTCAGAATCTCAGAGTGAGAACTACAGATGCTGCATGGAGACCAGGGAGAGGAGAGGGAGACACGGCAGGGGGAGCCGAAGGGCTGAAGGACCTGGACCGGAGGAAAGGTGGTTCCCCAGGGACTACAGTGAACTGCAGTGGCGACAGCTGGATCTGCATGAAGAGCGGAGGAGCACGGAGAACCGGCTGCGGTACACCCAGACCCGGTGAGCCAGGCTGGAGAACACCAACGCCTTCGGGTCAGGTCAACGTTTGCAGTCCGCCATGACAGCCCCATCATCGGTAACTTCAGGCTGGGCTGCATCCCCAGGGCCCAGCACGCAGGATGAGATCGGCACAACCTCGGGGCACATGGCCTTGCTGCTCCAGCACTGTCTAACACAGTTGGTCTGGGGTTTCCGGGGTATGGACTCATCGCCTGTGGAAACCATTCCCTTCTGAAGTCATTCACAGAGGCCCCCATTGAGCTGCCCTTGTTCTGGACCTGAGGGCAGAGTGCTCGCTTGCATCACAAGTTGGACCAGGCGATGATGCTTCCCCAGACGGCATGCAGCATTTGAAGGAAGAAGCTGAGAAAGGCAAGCCGGTCTCCACATGCCCTGCAGGACCCACATGATAGGAGACCCCGGAGCCAGTGCTGAATCCTAGTCCATAGAACTCACTGGAACGTGGAGGAGCCGGGCAAAGGCCCCCAAGCTCATGCTTACAGATTTTAAGTGGCGTCTCGCTTGAGTCTCCTTAAAGTATCATCATAAATAACTTTTGTTTTCTATGAGGGAGAGGGGTATTTTTGTACTTTACAATACTTTATTTGTGAACATCTTATCAGACCAATTGTAAAACTGAACAATCTAACAGGTTTATAACTTAATGATAAATGACCAGACAGACATTAATATAAGAGGAATGAAAGAATTGCCCAGAGCAAACCAAAGCCATTGCCATCCTCCCCAGCACAACTTTGCCTCCCTTGTACCTTCCCCTGCCCTCTCCCCTGGACCAACAAATTCAAACTCAAAATGATAGCAAAGATGAAATGACAAGTGATGGGATAAAGGGTTGTAGAGGGAAAGAACTGAGGGTGGGATGAGAGGAGAAGGAGGGTAAAGAGAAAGGTGGAAGTCTTCTTTCTTTTTTTTTAATGAGAAATGAAAGTAATTGGGCCACTGGGTGCGTGTAGTAGAACTTTAGGAGAAGGTATATTCAAAGATAGTGAAGTTTTCTGCTGTGATGTATAGTGTCAACTCTGCTCCCCCTTCATCTCTGAGGAACTTTAAATAAATTTCTACATATTCTTCAATTAAAAAATAAATAAAATAAAATCTTCAGTTTTTCAAATAGTTAATTTGTTTCATTCCATCGCACTTATTATTGTTGGTCAAACTATCCCATATTTCTCCATGGGGGGGGGGGTCTTTTTATTGACCCCCTGTGTTCTGTCACATGTGGCCCGTAGTCCTTGTCACTGCCTTGCTGTTGGTGATAACAAGAAGCTCCAGGCTCATCTTATACATCTTCTGTCCCAGACACAGACCATCCTGGTTCCTTTCAGTGGAAATGATACATCTAGTCCACAGTGAGGGTGTTCTGCTTGTACTACGGGGCGTATTGTATCTATGAATATTCAGTGGATAAAGCAAGAATATACACATTTTTAACAATTTTATTGTGCTAAAATATACATAACATAAAATATACCATTAACCATTTTTAAGTGTACAGTTAAGTGGAATTAAGTACGTTCACATTGTTGTAAGCCATCACCACCATCCATTCCTATAACTCTTTCATCTTAGAAAACTGTGCCTATTAAATACTAACTCCCCATGCTCTCATCACCCAGCCCCTAGCCACCACTACTCTGCTCTCTGCCTGTATGTATGGCTATTCTATGTACCTCATTTAAGTAGAATCACACAGTGTTTGTCCTTCTGTGACTGGTTTCTTTCACTTAGTATAATGTCTTCAAGGTTCATCTATGCAGTAGCATCTGTCAGAATTTCCTTATTTTTAAGGCTAAACAATACTCCATTGTATGTATAGATCCCATTTTGTTTACTCCCTCATCCATTGATAGACAACCTGGATTGTTTCCATCTTTGGGCTGTTGGGAATCGTACTGCATAGGTGTACACATGGGCATAAATAACGTTTTGTTGTGGGGTCAAAGGAGGGAATGAGCATGTAAGTGCAAGAATGAATGAATGAATGGATGAATGGTGCATACTCAGAGCACCCAGGCCTGAAATTTCTCCCACAGGACCCTATGGTGTGGCTTCTGCATTCCCCCTCCCACCCCGTGGCTTGCACTTGGGCCGCTACAAACAAACACTCTGCCCCTTCTTTAAAAGGGCTCCTACTAGTTTGTTTCACACAACTCCCACGGTCTTCCTGGAAAACAGGAAGTGCAGGCTGGTGTCCAGAAGTTTCTGAGCAGCAGCAGCAGCTGGCATCACACAGACAGAATATCAGGGCAGCCCTGGTGTCCTCTGCCTTCTCTTCTCTCTTCTCAGACCTCTGCTTCCTTCCTTGTCTCCCTTCCTCCTCCTCTTCACAAGCCAGAGTGGCTACTGCACAGTTGAAGTAAAGCCAGCAGCTGCTCAAAGGTGGGCATACAGCACAGAGAATTCCAGCAGCTGTGAGCTGGGAAGGGTCCTCAGAAAGCATCCGTAGTGCCCAGAAAATTCTCCCTGGAGGCGATTGGGGTTGTGGGGCTGTGCTTGCCGACCTACTCCTTGGCAGTCACTGGTTGGGAGTTGCTCATCGGGAACATGGGAAGGGGTGTTGTATTCCAGAGCCTTATGGAGGGGACAGAGGAGGTAGGCAGGATAGGCAGGGTCTTTACCCTACAGGTGCAGGCTCTGGTGGCAGAAACTCTCAACCAATGGGAAGCCAGAAATTGTAGGTAGAAGTCAGATATGGCTCATCATTCACTCACTCATTCATTTATTCATTCATTGCAGGCCTGACATTGCCTGCCCACAGGATGGATGTGGGAGCATCTCGAGATACCCAACCCAGACAGAATGAAGTCAGAAGAGCCTCAGGAGAATCTATGCCTGGCCAACCAAAGAAGAGCAGAAATGATGCCACAGGCAGGGGAGTTTTGGATGGAGAGAGGGCCTGGTCATGGGGTAACCCACAGGGTGGGATAGGATATGGCCAGGCAGAGAGTAGTCACAGGAGAGGGTGGGTTGGTGAGGGGTGCTGGGCCTGGCCAGGGGATGGGAGCTATTGAAGAATAAGTTAGAAATGACACAGCCTGAGCCCCAAACCTCAGCAAGTGAATCCCATCCCAGGCCCACACTCAAGCTTACAAAGACCCACCCATCGCCCTGCCCCTGCCTCAGTTTATTACCAAATTGTCACATCTCCAGCACAAAGGTGGGGGGTGGCCCCAGACCTCCCTGCCTGTAATGGCTTTCACCCTTGAGGCCCACAGATGTTTCTGGTACACTCACCGTGTGTCCCAGGCACTGCCCTAGGAATGAGGGGACAGGGGTGGTCAGGATAGGCAGGATCTTTCCCTCCCAGGGCCAGAAATCCATGAACTGATGACCTCTCAAAAAACAGCACATGATGGTAAATCACACTGTCTCCAAATCCTTGTAGGAAATCCTCTGGCTAAACAGTCAGGCATCTCAAAGAGGATATGAGATTTTTGTTATTGGCCCCTAATTTAAAGAGAGGGAAACTGAGGCACAGAGAGGGCAGGTAACCTGTCCTAGGTCATACAGCCAATGAGTGATGAAGTTAGGATTTGACCTCAGGCAGCTTGGCTTAAAACCCAGGTTCTTCACCACTGAGCCAAGCTACCTGCAATTTCCACCCCCTTTGCGGGGATCCCTCAGGGTTGAGGAGACAGAGATGGCACAGGAAGTTGCTCTGGCCTGAATTTATACCTCAGCTCTGCCTGTGTGAACACGGGTCAGCCACCCATTTTCTGTGCCTTTTTCCTCATCTGAGAAATGGACGTGGCAGCCAGCTGATGAGGATTAACCAACATGGTGGGTGCCTGGTGCTCACACCCCGTAAATGGTGAAGCTGGTGTGGGCACACTTACACTCTCAGGGAAGGCCCTGGGTTCCAGCTGGGCTCCCAGTCTGGGCTACATCCCCACGAGCACCCTGGAAGGTGCCTGGCTCCAGGACCAGCCCAAAGCCCTCCAGACCCCACTGTGCCCACATCCAGCCCCTGTTAAGACAGGAAGAACCTGTAGAGAGCCTGGAAGAGAAAGAACCCAGCCAGGTGCCTTTTCAGCTCTGGGAATTTTCTGAGCAGCCACGATGAGTACTGAACCCAGCGAAAGCCAGGAAGGATGCTGCAAATCGAATGATCCTTGTTGCGAAGGAGAATGCCAGGTGGAGAGAAGCTGCCGCTGCTGACCTCAAGCTGTACCAGGACCAAGACAGCCGCGCCTCAGAACAGACCCCCGGTGAATACACAGGCATCACAGCAGAGATGAGTGCCAGCCAGCAAGGCAAGGACAGTCAGAGCAGGCAGCCCAGGGAATGATGTGCAGCCCGGGAAAGAGGACGAGGGACAGGGCAGCAGGAGCGCAGGGAACACCACAGCCCTGGGCACAGAATGCACAAGGGTCCTGAGGAAAAAGGGAGCTTGGTGCTTGAGAGGCTGGAACAGTGAGTGAGCCAAGGCCTTGGTGAAGGCACCATCTACCAGGCAACACGCACTCCTGCCCAAGGTCACATGGTCGTCTAGGAGAGAGTGCACCTCAGGCAGGACCCCATTCCTGTGATCACTTCCCTCCAGCCCAGCCTGTCTCCACCTTCCTCTCCTTCCAGCCCCTTTCTCTTTCTCTTCTGCTTCTATTATCTCTCCTTCCTCTCCACTGTTTCTTTACCTCCACCAACCCCACCCCCTCCTCATGCCTCTCTCCTTTCTTTTTCTCTCTCCCTTCATCCCTCCCTACCTTCCTCTCCTCTTTCTGGATTTCTGTCTCCCTAACCCCCAACCTAGGAACAACCCCAGCCCCACTATCCCCAGGGTCTGTTCCACCTCCACCTGCCCCTTCCCTAGCAGGCACCACCTCCAGTGTCTTGGGCCTCGCTGCTAATGTGTTTCGCATGGCCCGTCAGTCAAATGCCCTTCTAATGTCCTTAAAGCACGCAGAAAATTGCATCCTTATGAAAAGGGGGAGGGGGAGGCAAATTGCCTGTTGGAGGCGGAGCTGCCAGGGCTCTGGCTGTGTGCACACCAAGTTCAGAGGGGCTGGGCTGACGGAGGTGTCTGCCTGGGGCTAGACCCAGGAGGCAGCTGGCTCCCCCACTGCCTTCTGGGTACAGCCTAGGGCACCTCCTCACCCTGACCCCTCTCTCCACACTTGATCCCTCTACTCTGACCTTCCTCTGGTGCCTTTAAGGCCAAGCTCCTAACTAGCTGCCCCAGAGCCATTGTAAGTGCTTTCCAGGTACCTGGCGGACACTCTTCTTGTCATTCGGGTATCATTTGAAGAGTCAGCTCCTGAGAGGCCCTTCCTGGGTACCCCGACGAAAGCCTTTGCTCACTCATTTCCTACCACTCTCTGTGTTTTCTACCCGGCACTTGTCACTTCCTAAAATCATCTTTTGAATTTAATTGTGGCTTTTTTGCCATCTATCCAAGCCTCCTCACCTCCAGTGTGACCTCCTTAGGTCAGAAGCTGAAGCTGTGTCCCCCGTGCCTAACACAGTGCCTGGCACACAGTAGGTGTTTAACAAATACTTGGTGAGCAAATGGCTTCCAGGCAGACAGAGGCCAATTAGGGGCTCTAAGGCATCTGGGACACCCCAAACTGAGCCTCAAGGCTGCTGGATAAGAGACAGCGGAGACCAACAGAGCTGAAGTCAGACCCAAATTCTGACATTGATAGCTGTGTGTTCCTAGGCAAGTTACCTAGCATTTCTGAGTTTTCTTTTCACCTGGGAAGTGGGAGTAAGGCACCTACTTTACTGGCTATTACTGGATCAAGGAGTTAGGGGAGAGGGGGAGGGGGCCTGTGCTCCAGCACTGTGAATTCACACTCAGTAACTGTTTGTTAAATGAATGAATAGCCCTGGAAGTGTGTGATTAATATGAAAGTGTCTGATGTCACTGATGTCAGAGACTATTATTTCCTGAAGCACAAAGAAAACTTTCTAAAGCACTGCCAATGAAGCTCTGACCCATTGCTTATATATTGCCCAGGATTTTAATCTTACACTTACTCAATATCTCATTTTGGCCTACGAAGACAGATTTTTGCCTGGCCTGTGTGGCTCAGTGTCCTCCCATGCACCAGGAGGTCACTGGTTCTGTTCCAGTCAGGGCACATGCCCAGGTTGTAGGCTCGATGCACAGTAGGGGGCATGCAGGAGGCAGCTGGTAGATGTTTCTCTTTCATCAATGTTTCTATCTCTCTCACCCTCTCCTTTCCTCTCTTTGAAGTAAATGAAAACATATTTAAAAAGACATAGATTTTTATCCCAGATCTCTGCTGAGTTGACATAAAGGGAGACTATCAGGGAAATCAGCAGGTGAAGGTGCTCCTAAAACTTCTTTGAGGTCAGAGTCGGACCTCCACCAGGCCTTACTTCGAGCAGAAAGTGGACCCCCCTTCACCTGCACTGACCGTGGAGTGGCCCGGGGACAGGGCCATGGAGTGCTTGGTGGGAGCCGGACTGACACAGCCCTCACAGCCCTGCCGGCTGCAGTCACCTTGCTGCCCATCCATCAGCTGGGAGCGAGGATCTGCAGCTCCCTACTTCCTTCAAGTGGGGCTGAGGGGATGGTGTTCGAAGTCTCCTTCAGCTCCTACAGTCTGGGCCAGGCTGAGCTGGAGGGCAAGTGGGTGTCTGTGGCCTGGCTCTGGCCCCTGTAAACCTGGGCCTGAGGAGACCTTGAGGGAAGAGGCTCTGGGTATCAATGGGTCCCCTCTGGACAAGGGAATCAGTGATGTCACTTTGGGTCAGGGGTTCCCCTCGAGTGTGGAACCGGAATCAGGCAGCAGGGTAGCGAAAGTGGAAGCTGCCAGGTTTCCCCTCAGAGCCTGGAGGCCCAGGAGGTGCAGTACCATAGCCTGGGCTGTGCTTCTGTCCTTCCACTTTATGGGTTCCCACCAGTGACCCCCCAGGTGAATCCACCGCAGGGGAGGAGTAAACCAGAGCAACCTTTAGTTTTTACAAAATAGGGCGGCGATGGGGAGGATGGGAGCACCGCTCCAGCTGCGCCTGTCACCACCTGGTGGTGCCTGCTCTGTGCAGACCCAGCCACAAGTCAGAGACACTGAAGGGACTGGGACTCCAGGCCCCATCAGGCTCGCCTCTCCCCAAACTTTCCCCAGCTCCAGCGAAGGCGCCTGAGCTACATTCCCACTCCCATGGACTTGATCAGGTTCAGAGGCATAGGATGAGGGTGAAATCCCCCATCCAGACCCTTCAGTCAACCATCCTCCAAATCCACCCTAAGGCTCATCCCCCCCCCCCCCAACACACACTTGACCCCCAACCCTGCCAAGCACATAAGTGAAACTTCCGGAGAGTTTGGGGCACTGCCGCCAAGCTAATCCGGGTCCTCAGCCATCACGGCTGGGAAGTCCTGGTGCCTCCCCTGACCACCCCCTACCCCACCCCAGCCCCCCCCTGCTCTCCCCCCACTCTCCACCCCACCCACTCCAGGCCAAGGCTTACTCAAGACGCCCAAGTCAGCTTCCTCCCTGGCTCTGTTAACACTTCACCCCCAGTCCCACCCCCCACCCTCCAGCCCCTCTACCCCCCACCACCTGGGCTGGGGAAGTGAGGCACAGCAGTGACCTCCTTGGTGTTGGCCAGCTTGTGCCACCTCTGGGTTTCATTTCCCAGGACCCTGGATAGAAGAGCTATGTGCTGTGGGCGGACGGGAGAGGGCAGAGGACCTTCTCTCCCTGAAGCAGGGGCTAGATTGAGGGGCACAGTTGCTGGCCATCTGGGAGCAGGCTTCTGCACTGGTGGCCTGGGTGGTCAGAGGTGGGTGGCACTCAGGTGGGGCACAAAGTGTCACCTGGTGGATGGGAGGCGGCCCTGTACCTGGAACTGGGGTTGTGCAGGCTGCGGCCCACAGCTCTGCAGCACATGGCTG
>PVJC01002819.1:0-33099 GCA_004026665.1 Murina feae
AAAGGGAGCAGCTCTCCTTCCCTCACTAAAGCTTCCCTCATTAAATCCTCCAGCTGCCCAGCCAGCCCACCACTGCTGCGGCTCCGATGGGCCTGGGTGGGTCGTAGGAAACACATGCACGGAGGCTTAGCAGCTTCTGTGCGTGTGTGCCCCTGGACCCACCCAGGCCCATCGCAGCCCCCCAGGCGGCCAGCTGGTCCCACGCCTCGCATTGGCTGCGATGGGACTGGGTGGGTTTGAAGCAAGCTTAGCAGCCTCCGTGCGTGTGTGCCCCGGGAGACACCCAGGCCCATCGCAGCCCCTGGGCCGGCTGGTTCACCCCCACTGTCGTGGGCCTGAGTGGGTCCCACGGAGGCTTAGCAGCCTCCGTGCGTGTGTGCCCCAGAACCCACGTAGACCGATCGCAGCCCCTCCGCCGGCTGATCCCGCTTCCCCCGCGATGGGCCTGAGTGGGGTTGCTCTGAGGCTTAGCAGCCTGCGTGCCTGTGCCTCCGGACCCACCCAGGCCAATCACAGTCTCTGGACCAGCCGGCGGCCCCGGGGCTGCGATGGGCCTGGGTGGGTGGCGCGGAGGCTTAGCAGCCTCCGTGCGTGTGCGCCCTGGGACCCATCCAGGCCCATCGGTCCCATCGAAGCCCCCGGGTTGGCTGGCTGCTCCCTCCCTCCGCTGCCACCTCTATTTGCAGCAGAGGCCTCCAGTCTGCCCTGCTAGGCCGCAGTCTGTGGCTTCTTCCCGGCTCCCGCCCCCGCCATCTTGACTGGACTATTTTGCATACAGTCCCTCTGATTGGCTGGTGGGCGTGGCTTACCCCGTCCCGAAGAAACGGTTAATTTTACTATTTCCCTTTTATTAGTTTAGATAGTGTATAAATCTGTCCTAGGCCTCCATCCCCATCTTCCAGTGTTAATGCTGAAGCCTTTATGTATGACTGTTGTTGTGTTTGTTTGTTTGTTTGTTTCCAGCTTTTAAAGGATTTTCTCACTATGAAATTCAAAACACCAAGTGTGATGATGTCCCTTGGAACACTTTAGACCTCTTTATTTGGAAACTCCTGTCCTTCAATGCTGGGCATTTTTCCTGCTTTATTACTTTAATTTCTTCCCATTCACTTTCTCTTTCTATGTTTTTTTCTTTTAATTGATTTTTTTTTCCCCAGAGAGAGGAAGGGAGACGGAGAGAGAAAAACATTGATGGGCTACCTCCTGCACTCCCTCTACTGGAGATCGAGTCCACAATGTGGGCATGTGCCCTGACCAGGAATCTAACCTGTGATCTCTTGGTGCAACCAACTGAGCTACACTGGCCAGGGCCACTTTCTCCTTCTAGAATAAAACTCTTAAGAGCTTCTGTATGGACACTAATTTTCTTAGGTGTTCTATTTTCTTTTTGGAAGATATTTTCAACTTTATCTCCTAGCCCTTCTACTGAGTTTTTCTCATTCTGTTTCAAAGAGCTTTGTTCTCTCTATTCCTAATTTTAACCCCCTGTTTTTGTTTCATGGATGTGGTAGCTCCTCTTATCTGAAGACATTACAGTAGCGAATTTTAAAGTTTTCTTTTCCCTGAAGTCATTGTTTCCTTCAGGCTGTTTTTGTTTGGGGATTTTACCTTTGAACAGAGCCTTTTCTGGGCTATCTGGGATGTTCCCCTGCTTGCACATTTTTCAGAGAGCTTGTGAGCCATTAAAACATCCTGTCAGCTTCTTTGGGTCTCTTCGGATTATCCAGAAAAAACCTTCCAGCCTCTTGCTTGGCTGCCTATGTTCAAGGGACCAAGAGAGGGAGAAGACTACAAACTCAGCAGTAACTTTGGAAGAACTTACTCCCTCTGTCTTCAGAAAGGCTTCCCACCCTCCATTGTAAGAGGTGTCCCCAGGTGAAAGATTCTGTTTCCCTTTACTAAGAAAAACTTCCATAGCCTTTAACCAGGGCATGAAAGGCAAACATATCTCTTGATAATATTTTCTTCTCACTTTTGCTTGGGTGCCCTTTAGCAATGTTCTTTTGAGCTTATAACTTGAGTTTCACTGAAATTTATAGTTCTTTCTTTGCTTTTCTCCTTAGTTGCATAGCCATGGATTTTGCTTCATCTAATGTGTGCTGAAATACCCTGGCTGAAAAGTGGACAGAGGTTGTGAATAGGTTCGTCTTCTCGGTTAAGAAAATCAGATGACCAGTAAGCAAAGCAAGATTTTACTTTCACTGCCGATCAAAGAATTGACATTAAAATCATATTTCCCTACAGATTGGAAAAATAAGCATGACTGTGTTATCAAGGATAAGAGGTCAGGTTAATGCAGATGTGTGTGTGAATATTGTAGCTTGTAGGGTGTTCATCTGCTTTGACAGTGCCCATCCATGTACCCCTCATGATCATGTAACTGTATTTCTAAAACTTTGTCCTGTAGAGATACAGGCTCAGGTGGGCAGATGGTATTCTCTTCAGCATTTGTAATCACTAAAAAGGGGGGGGAAAGCAACATCAGGGGATTTGTGTTCACCCTATTTCCTGCAGTTGCTAATAGGTCAATTTGTATGTAAAACTTGGAAAGACAGCATGATGCATTTTTAAAAAAATGTTTTTATTGACATTAGAGAGAGAGGAAGATAGAGAGTGAGAAACAGATCAGTCACCTCCCTTTTGCACACTGACTGGGGATTGAACCTGAAACCTGGGCATGTGCCCTGACTGGGAATCCAAACTGGCAACCTTCTGGTACACAGGACAACTCTCAACCAACCAAGCCACACCGGCCAGGGCATGATGCATTTTTTTAATGGAACTAAGTGCAGCAAGTGGGAAAACACTGCATTAATGTGATCCTGTTTTGATTTAAGCCATGTATTAATATAGCCAAGAAAAATCTTAGATAAAACCAAAATTATGGAGATAGTTTTTGGGGAAGAATTATGAAGGATTGCCATTTTTTGTTTGTTTGTTTTTTGTTTTGTTATTCTTCACCTGAGGATATTTTTCCATTGATTTTTTAGAGAGAGTGGAAGGGAGGGGGAGAGACAGAAAGAGAAACATTGATGTGAGAGAGATACATCTATTGATTGCCTCCCGCATGCACCCTGAGAAGGGCCAGGGATTAAGCCCACAACCAAGGTGCCTGCCCTTGACTGGAATCGAACCTGGAACCCTTCGGTCCACAGGCTGATGCTTTATCCACTGAGCCAAACTGGGTAGGGCAGCATTGCCAGTTTTGGCATTGTTTTGTTGTGGTTGTATTTTACAATATTTTTATGCTAAATCACCCTTGGTAGACCAGCAGCTAGCTTGCTATGGTATTATTAGTGTATTAATGTAGTCCGCACAGTCCTGCTCATCGTGTCCCAACTATGCTGTGGGTGAGGAGCCTTGTCAGGAGGCTTAACTGTGCTCAGCACCCCAGCACTGGGACTGCAGGCCCTATCTGGATGAGGAGAGGCAGGAAGTTGGTGGTGCAGAAAAACCTGGTTAGCAAGTACCATTGAGCAGTCAGTATGAATTCTTTTCAAATAAGTGTTTTCTGAAAACCCTCTTAGGTTTGCCTTTTATTTGTATGAATTGATATTCTCAGATGTTCATGGAGGTGAGCCTTGTAAAATATACAGCAGTGCTTGTGTGTTAGGTGTAGATTCTGGCCATTAGTGCTTTTTCCAGACAGGACAAAAGATTGAGTATTTCCTGGACTGGAAGTCAGGTGACCTTACTTCAGTTTAGACGTACTTACTCTACATCAGCCCTGGGATTTTGGATGTTTCCTAGTCTGTAGGACTTACGCTCCTTCCTTTTAAAGTTAAGGAATTGAGCTCTGAGCTCTAACCAGTTTGGCTCTGTGGATAGAGCATCAGCCCACAGTCTGAAGGGTCGTGGGTTTGATTCTGGTCAGGGGCATGTATCTCGGTTGCAGGCTCAATCCCTAGCCCTAGTGAGTGCAGTAGGTGCTGGAGGCAACCAATCGATGTATCTATCTCTCATCAATGCTTCTCTCTTTCTGTCTCGCCCCCTCCCTTCTACCCTCTCTAAAAATCAATGGAAGGTAATTCTCCAGTGAGGATTAACAAAAAAATAAAGAGAAGAAGCTGAATCTCTGTGGTCTCATCCCCCACCTTTGATAGTTCTGAACCCTTAGTCAACTCAGTTTATCAGTAACTTAGTTTGAAAGATGATACTTGGAGTAGATAGTCACTCATACAGCATCTCACTTTGTGATCTGTTTCAAGGGTGCGCACGTGATACAAAAAGCTTTGCCTATTGAAGTTTTTTTGTAAATATATTTTTATTGATTTTTTTTTTTTTTTTACAGAGAGGAAGGGAGAGGGAGAGGGCCTCAGAGGGATAGAGAATTAGAAACATCAATGAGGGAGAAACATCGATAGCTGCCTCCCGCACACCCCCTACTGGAGATGTGCCCGCAACCAAGGTACATGCCCTTGACCGGAATCAAACCTGGGACCCTTCAGTCAGCACGCTGACGCTCTATCCACTGAGCCAAACCGGTTAGGGCCCTATTAAAGATTTTATTCTTTGCTTCCCTTCCCACATACCAAGCATCATGCCCTTGGTTTCCAGCAATGCTTTAGTCAGACGATTTTGTCCCCAGAAAACATATGGCAATGTCTGGGGACCTTTTGGTTGTCATGACTCAGTTGTACTACTGGCACAGGTACCTTGTGCTACTGGGCAGGTACCTTGGTTGTAAGAGGACAGAGGTGTGCAAAATCCTATGGGGCCCTCACAGGGCAGCCTCACAGCGAAGAATTGTCTCATGCAAAAGGTCAGGGGCACTGAGGTTGAGCAGCCCTGCTTTCCAGGGTTAGTCCTTGAAAGGGCTCTAAGAGGTAGATCCATTTTTTCAGACTGGCAGGTGAAGCTGTTTGCAGGAGTGGCTGAGTGGGGCTGTGTCACATGCACTGTCGGAGTCCTCAGTGTCACAGATATTGATAAGGGTAATGGTAATAGAAAATCTTTACTGAACTTTGTGTCTTGTGTCCTTTAGAATTTTGAATATCTCACTTATTCAGTCATCAAGCAGGTATTTTTCACCAAGTACATAATTCATTAGTGGGTCCAGGTAAGGAAGTGAACAAATCAAAGTCCAGAACTAATGTATTCAGGGCTTATTTCCACGGTAACCTGTAGGTGACTGCTGTCAGTCTATGTGCGGCCACCTTCAGGGGTTTACTTTCTACTCTAGGCTCTTGCTGGACTGGTGTGTCCATCATCCTGTAGCAGCAGCCCAGACAGGACAGAGGGTTGGGTGTTTACAGGAATGTTCCACTGGACTTGGGGGTCAGGAGACTTTCAGTTTGGACCTAGTTGTATCATCTCTGGCTGCCTGAGCCAGGTCTCTCGGTCTTAGATGCCCCCACTCCCAGTTGGGTCACAGGTTAAGTCATCTGTGTATCTTGTTTTGGGTCCCTGTGTCGTAGCAGGTGACCTGGTCATGGCAGGTGTCCTGTGCTTGTTTTGAGGGGGTAAACCGATAGGATTCTAAAAAGGGAATATTGCTAAAAAGGGAATATTCTGAATACTTGTCGTTTTTTGACCTAAGGTGAATTATAATGGGCTGCTGCCTTCTAGGCTCTGAGGGAGTTGCTGGATGTAGAAACAAGCCTGTCCAAAGGACAGGCCCCAGAGGGTTGCTCTTGTGTGTTTTAACTACCATTGGGTTTATGGCTTCAGCAGCCACCTTTGCAGAGCAGCTTTCTCTGGGGGTTTGGATGTGGTTGGACTGGCTGCTGAGAAACAGAGGTGTGCTGATCATGTGCCTACAGGAGAGCCGCTGCTGCTGAGTCCACTCAGGTCGATGTTTCTGTGGTCATACTTTATTATCAGCATGATCCCTTTGTCTAACTGGCTAGCATCTCTTGGGGAGTGTGAGCTGGGGACCAAATTTCTGAAGCGGAACAGTAGTTCTTCTTCTTGCTCTGCTAAGTGAGAAAGCATCCTGCCTATTGTCCCTACTGCTCAGGTCTCTCATTGACCGGCTGCTCATGAGCAGGATACACTCTTTTTGGCCATGGGGTCAACGATCGCACTTAAAGCTTCTAGACACAGCACAGCTGGACCAGTGGGTTTTTTCCTGGTGGGATAATAATGTCAATCTCAGTTGGGTGCCTTCAGTATATGTCGTTACTCTCCGGCAGAAACTGATGTGCCCTTCTGGGAAGTTTGGTGCTGTGAGCTTGGTGTTGGTGCCTCTCATGAGGAGCCTTGAGTTAGTCCCCTGAGTCACCTGGCCTGGGTGGCTGCAGTTACATGAATGGGGGCTGGGAAGCAGGGTACTGGAAGTCGAAATTTCTTTGATTCTGCCCAGGTCAGGCACAGGAGGGCCTGGTGGCTGAACTCTCCCCTACTCCCTGGCTCTAAGTCATCCTGCAGAGCTCTGGGGGTATGGTTCCCCAGAAAGTAAAAAGCAGTCTTCTTGCAGGTGCCTTGATAGCAGCTACCTGTGTGCAACCGCTCCTCACCTGTCAGGAGAGTTACGTCTGGAGGCTCTGGAGAGAGCTGTTCTCAAGAGGTTGCCACAACAGATAGGCTTAGGGAGATGGCCCACCTAGAGAGATTGCCCTTCTCCCAAAAGGACCGGACCCCTTGGAACAAATAGGCCAGAGGGAAAGAGGAGACCAAAAAAGTATGGAGTTAAAAGAAATAATTTTTGAAAGAGGGCATGTGTTTGGCATTTTTTGGCATTGGGGTTGCAGTGAGTGACATCATTCTGCCCTCAGGGCTTCCTCCTCAGTGTCTGTTTCCATGTTATATAGGGCTGAAAACTTTTTGCCCTTCTAAAACTCTTTTTTCTTTAGAAATTAAAAATGAAAGAGGAAAGGATGGCCTTACACAATCTTTTCTGTCTTTCTGCTATACCGTCCTGATAGTAGTTGGAAGCATGTTCCTGGATGGTGTCTCTCATTTGGTGTTCTTTATGCTGAAGATGGTGACTTTGCTCCTGGACCTACTAGGTGATTTTGATAAGTAGAAGATGAGTTAGGTGATCCTGTAGCATTGGTTTAAATCAGTGTGTGTGAGATTAATTGGAAGAATACGTTTGTTTTCTTTTGAGACAAGGCTTTTATTTTGCTACATTTGCCTGTCCTTGGAGTTGACTGCAGGCTCCTGAGACCAGAGTCTGTTGCCTTTGTGCCTGCTCGGTGATGAGCTCTGCCGCCTGGCTGCCTGTACACAGGAGCTCCTTGGCTCCCAGGTGTGGCCCTGTGGTCTCTGGAACGCCCAGACAAGAGCCAGCTGTAGTCAGGGCAACCTGTCCAACTTTGTGCTCTGGGGATCCCTCCTTAGTTTATACAGGTGCTGCAGTTGACTCCCACGTCCACTTGAGATTGGTAAGTGCAGCTCTTGTCTGCAAGATTAGGCAAACAGAAAAAGATGGTATTACTGGGGGAGAGTCAGCTTTTCTTTGAGCTATGAAAGAGCCTTTGCCTTAGTAGTGTGGCATGTCAGCCTCTCCTTCTTGTTCTTGGTCGATTGGGGTTCTGGATGGATGCTTAACCACCAAAGATGCTGCGAGTTGCAGAGAGTGTGTGTGATATCCAGCCCTTGATTTCTTCCAAAAGAGCCCCTTTTTGTTTCAGGCTGTGCTGGCAGTTTTAGGACTAAATATTCAAATAGGAAATGGTTTGCTAAGGACTCAGTGCCAATCTGTGGGTCTTCAGATCCCTCAGATCTCACTGTACTTGACTTGTAGGATAAGTAGGATTTTGCTATCAGCTGGAGTATGACTTTACTGAAGGCTACTTTCCTCTTAGCTGATTCAGAACTTATATGGGAGGCATTAGGGAGCTTCTTACAAGAATATTTTAATTCCAAAATGTACTTTCGCTTCATCTTCTCATCTCCTCACACCAATCCTGCAGTGGTAGGCGTGGGGGGAGGGGGGTCCCTCTCTTTTTTTAAAAGAGAGGGACCCCCCCCTAAACAAAATATATTTTTTTATGGCTTTTTTACAGAGAGGAAGGGAGAGGGATAGAGAGTTAGAAGCATCAATGAGGAACATCGTCCAGCTGCCTTCTGCACATCTCCAACTGGGGATGTGCCCGCAACCAAGGTACATGCCCTTGACTGGAATCGAACCTGGGACCTTTCAGTCCGCAGGCCAATGCTCTATCCACTGAGCCAAACCGGTCAGGGCGGTTCCCTCTCTTTTAAGTCATTGCTTGTTGACAACATGGTCACCCTCCTCACCGAGCCCACATGTCACTCCTCTGTCCATGGGCAGTGCTCCTTTGGTGTGACATGGGTGGCTCCATGTGCTAGTGTTTCTGAATTTGCCTTTTGCTAGAGATATTGTGTAGTTTGGATTTGGCTGGCTCAGACAAGAGGGGCTTGTGCTCTCCCCTCTGAATGTGTTGTCTGAACTGTTCATAGGACACTGAGAGCTAGAGGTCCTGGGGACCTAATGTGCACCTTGAAGTTGTTTGGAATGTGCTTATGTGCATGTCTAGGCTGCGGGTTGACAGCCACAGAACACTTTTGTTATGGCCTAAAAATCTGCTTTCATGAACTTTGAACAAATGATATGTAACAGACTTTAGTATCATAACAGTACCCTCAAATGGAGGTAAAACTCTGTTGTGCTATATAAAATGGGGGAGAAAACTGCATTGGTCTTAATAGTTGCTCTCATGATGAAGCATATCTAATTAAAATTGGGTTTGGAAGAAACCAAGATGGCGGTATAGGTAAACACCCGAAATTGCTGCCTTGCACAACCATTTCAAAACCACAACGAAAAGAAAAAACGGACACCACCCAGAACCACAGGGAAGGCTGGCTGAGTGGAAATTCTACAATGAGAAAGAGAAAAACACACTGAGACTCAGAGGAGGTGCGGAAGTAAAGGGCAAAGGTACGGAGGCGCATGCGGAAAGGGCTCGCGGAAAGGGCTGGAAACTGAGGACTCGGTTTTCTTTTTCAATCTGGAGGGAATCACAAGCTCCTGACAACTCTGAACTCCAGTTCTGGGCGAGTTTCTGGGGATCCAGACTCATATGGGGAGAAGCTAGACTGACTGGCACTGGGAGGAACTCCAGAGGGGCTTTCTCTTGGTGTTGCTTGTAGCAATTACCGTGGGACACTGAGACCTGGTGCCTCTTAGGGCTGGGCTGAGAATCAGCCATAGCTGTTTGCACCGCCCTATTGATTCCCCGAGACCCTGCCCCACCCAAACTGCACACAGGGGCTTTTGCATATAAAAGGCTGGGTAGCCTCAGGCAAAGGCTAAATTAGCACCTCCTTAGAGATCCAAGAGCCAGTGTACCCAGTGGTCAGAGTAGGACCATTGAGAATACAACTCAGATACAGAAGGGACACACTCAGGGGGCAGACTCAGTGAGCACCAAAGCCCCACTGAGGTAAGTCTTCCCCCATAAGGGTGTCTCCAGCACAGAAGTTCTCCCACCATAGACACAGCTGATTCTCACAGCCAAGTGGCCTCCAGGTCAGTTCCTCCCAGTTATACCAACAACAATCAAGGCTTAGCTACAACAAGACTGCAGAAAGCCTACAAAGGGGTGCACCAAGAGTGTCCACCTCAGGTAATTTGGGGAGGCTGAGCATCTCGGCCCTATAGGACACCTAGCATAGAAAGCCACTCTATCAGCGCAGGGCAGCAGCCAAAACACAGAGACAAAGAAACAGGTCACAAATGACAGAAATGAAGGAAAGCAAATGACTGGGTATAGAGTTCAAAACCACGGTTATAAGGTTTTTCAAGAATTTTTTAGAGACTGCCGATAAATTTAATGAGACCCTTGAGGATATGAAAAAGGATAAGCTAGAAATTAAGCATACACTGACTGAAATAAAGAATAATATACAGAGATCCAACAGCAGACGAGAGGATTGCAAGAATCAAGTCAAAGATTTGAAATACGAAGAAGCAAAAAACACCCAACCGGAAAAGCAAAAAGCAAAAAGAATCCAAAAATATGAAAATAGTGTAAGGAGCCTCTGGGACAACTTCAAGCGTACCAACATCAGAATTATAGGGGTGCCAGAAGAAGAGAGAGAGCAAGATATTGAAAACCTATTTGAAGAAATAATGACAGAAAACTTTCCCTACCTGGTGAAAGAAATAGACTTACAAGTCCAGGAAGCACAGAGAACCCCAAACAAAAGGAATCCAAGGAGGATCACACCAAAGACACCTCATAATTAAAATGCCAAGGACAAAAGACAAAGAGAATCTTAAAAGCAGCAAAGAGAAAAGCAGTCAGTTACCTACAAGGGAGCACCCATATGACTGTCAGCTGATTTCTCAACACAGACTTTGCAGGCCAGAAGGGAGTGGCAAGAAATATTCAAAGTGATGAATAGCAAGAACCTGCAATCAAGATTACTCTTCCCAGCAAAGCTATCATTCAGAATTGAAGGTCAGATAAAGAGCTTCACAGACAAGAAAAAGCTAAAGGAGTTCATCACCACCCAATCAGTATTATATGAAATGCTGAAAGGTATCCTTTGAGAAGAGGAAGAAGAAGAAAAAGTAAAGATAAAAATTATGAACAACAAATACATATCTATCAACAAGTGAATCTAACAAGTGAATAAAAAATCTGATGAACAGAGTAAACTGGTGAATAGAATAGAATCAGGGGCATAGAAAGGGAGTGGATTGACAGTTTTGTGGGGGAAAGGGGTGTTGGGGTGTGGGGAGAGACTGGACACAAATCGTACACCTATGTAAGAGGACAGTGGGGATGGGGGGTAAGGACAGAGGGTGGGGTGGGAACTGGGAGGAGGGGAGCTATGGGGGGGGAGAGAAACAACTGTAATAATCTGAACAATAAAGATTTTTAAAAATTGGGTTTTGACTAGACCAATGTCACTTGCAAATGACACTTGCCCCATAAGGGTGTCTCCAGCACAGAAGTTCTCCCACCGTAGACACAGCTGATTCTCACAGCCAAGTGGCCTCCAGGTCAATACCTGCCAGTTATATCAAGGCTTAGCTACAGCAAGACTGCAGAAAGCCTTTCCAAATGAAGACATTTATTTTTTTCTAATTGCAAAAGTAGTACTATCCGCCATTAAATTTTTAAAAAGTGTCTTGTACTTATAGAGGAGTTGTGAGTGTGGCACAAAACACTTTCTCTGAACCCCTGAGTAAGCTGGGGACATGAACTCTCATCACCCCTTGGTTATATTGAAGTGTTTCCCACAAACAAAAACACTGTC
Organism: Murina feae; assembly: GCA_004026665.1. Lineage (NCBI taxonomy): Eukaryota > Metazoa > Chordata > Mammalia > Chiroptera > Vespertilionidae > Murina > Murina feae. The sequence continues at coordinate 11,182 of PVJC01002819.1, forward strand.
TTTCTTTACCACATACAACCATCCAGCTCAGCGAGTTAACCTGGATGCCTTGCTTCCTTCAGACCCATTTATATCCCACCAGGTCAGAATTGTGCTAACAGTTTCTTGTCAGGTATCTTTAGTCCCCTTTGCACTAGGGCATTTACTCCATCTTCCCTTGGCATTCCTGATGTCGATGCCTGTATGGTTATAGGCTTTTATGTTGCAGACTGTCCCTCAGTGTGGATTTGGTGTTTTCCTTTCCTTTTTAAAAAATCAAATTTATTAGGGTGACATTGATTAATAAGATTATGTAGGTTTTAAATGTACAGTTCTATGATACATCATCTGTATGTTGCTTCATGCACCCAGGTGTTTCTTTTGATTGGATTCGGTTTTGCCTCTTTGGCTGGACTAACACAGGAGGGAAGCTGAGTTCTTCGCTTTGTGTTGTGTTTGATGGCACATGATTTCAGTTTGTCCTACTACCAGTTTTGTTTGCTTTGATCCCTTGATTAAGGTGGTTTCTGCCAGGATTCTCCATTGTGAGATCTTTGTAATTAATAAGTATACCATACTTTTAAAACTAAATATTTGTTCCTATCAAACTTTCAGTTTATTTATTTATATCAGTACAGGCTAACAGTTTTCCTTTTTATTGAGTTGGTTATTATCCTTTATTATCATTATTTATTTTGATTCTCATATTGTCCAGTTTTGGCCACTGGGAGCTCCTTAAGGCCAGCTTGTGTCTTTCTGATATGTTCCCGTATTCATTTAGCTCTTGATGCTTTCTGGTACCACATGATACTCTGGGCTCTGGACTTCCCTGTCCAGACCTGGAATCAGCCTTCTCTTCAAGGAAACCCAGTTTCTTTCTACAAGAGTTGATACTCAGCAGAGTCTGGGCATCAGGTAAGTGGTTGTTATGGTGTCAGTGCATGCAGACCTCAGTGGTCAGAGCTGCAGAGTGTGTGTTGTACACTTACATATACATATATACACAAATTCTTGTGTTTTTATAATATTCATATCTATTTTAACATTTATATATATAAAAGCCAAGGGACTGGAATGACAGAGTGACTGGTCACTATGATGTGCACTGCAGTGGCCAACTGGTCCCCCAACCTCCCGTGGCCCCTCCCCTGGCTGTGCATGAATTTGTGCACTGGGACTCTAGTGTGTGTCTCTCTCTAATAAAAGAGTGGTATGCAAATTAAGCATAACTCCAAGACACCTAAGCCACGCCCACCAGCCTATCAGAGTGGCTGGATGCAAATTAACCCAGCCAAGATGGTGGCTGGCAGCCATGGAGCTAGAGCAAACAGGAGGCTTCCGTTGCACCAGCGATGGAGTTGAAACTGCCTGCCTAGGCCAGCCGGGCCTCTGCTCAAGACAACAATGTTTCAATTATAGAAGCCACAGAGCTGAAGCAACCAGGAGGCTTAATTGCCTGACTAGGCTGCCTCCACTCAAGGCAACTAAATTTCAATTATAGAAGATAAATAAACCCCAGAAACCTGATTCCAGCCAGCCTCGCTGGGACATTGGGTCAATGGGAGTTTTGGGCAGCCTGCAAACAGCCCTCAGCCCCTCACCCAGGCTGGCCAGGCCTACCAGCAGGTGGACATCCCCTGAGGGGTCCCAGACTGCGAGAGGACACAGGCCAGGCTGAGGGAACCCCCCTCTCCCCGAGTGCACAAATTTTTGTGTGTTGGGCCCCTAGTGTGTGTGTGTGTGTGTGTGTGTGTGTGTATTAAAACAATATATATTTCTTTGTCTGTAATTTCAATAAATACCACAGGGTTTATCCCAGTTTCTCCCTTTCTAAATCAGTAACTCCCTTTTCCACAGTGACAGTCCTAGATGCTAGTGTTCCTACTATATTTATTTGAGTAGTCATTCTATGTGCTGCTTTCTTGCACAGATGCCCTCTGCCCTCTTCATCTCTGTTAGCCTTGATACCCCATTCTTTGCCTGTGGACCTTCTTGTGTGTATTATACCGTGCCTCTGCCATCTTCTGCAGGTACTTCAGGAGAGCAGCTTCTTTGCAGTGTGATGGCTGAACTGTATTGTACATAAATACATCTCATTATGTGTCTTTAAATGCCTTCTAATTTTACACTTCCTCAGTGGTCAAGGAGCATATTTTTCTTCACCATTTCACAAACTGCATCACTTTTGTTCATATTTATTGATTTCAGAGTAAGGGCTAAATGAGAATGAATGTGTATTTGTGTGTTTATGTGCAGTGTGTGTTGATATGTCTTAGCCTATTCAGATATTTTTCAAATAGAGAAAAACAGAGTTTGTATTCTAACTTCGCTACTAGATAGTCTCTGCTACATAAAAATCTTAAGCATTTGGCCCTGACTGGTTTGGCTCAGTGGATAGAGCATCGGCCTGCGGACTCAAGGGTCCCAGGTTTGATTCCAGTCAAGGGCATGTACCTTGGTTTGTGGGCACATCCCTAGTGGGGTGTATGCAGGAGGCAGCTAATCAATGTTGCTCTCTCATCGATGTTTCTAACTCTCTATCCCTTTCCCTTCCTCCCTGTAAAAAAACAGTAAAAAACATATTTAAAAAAAAATCTTAAGCATTTGGAGTCAAATGAGTCAATATTTTCCTTGATGATGTCTGCAGTCCGTATCATCATTAGGTGCTTGCACCCCCTGGTTGCAGTTTTTCCTCCTCAGTTTTCTAACTCAAGGTGAAACTGTTTACCTTCACATCTGTAATCTAGCTGAAATTTGTATTGGATTATGGTGTGAGGTAGGGATCACCCTTTACATTTTAAAAAAATGGATACCAAATTGGCCTAATTCTCTTTATTGCCTAGTCCATCCTTCCTGCTGACTTGAAATGGCACTTGTATCAAAAGATAAACTCATAGATGCACATGAGTTCTGTTTAAACAACAGAAATCAATTCTCTCACATTTCTGGGGCCACAAATCTAAAATCTGGCAAGGTTACATTCCCTCTGGGGGCACTAGGACAAACCCTGTGGTATTGATTGAAATCACAGCTATAGGAATATATATTGTTTTTTATACACAAACACACAAATATACATATATACACACACACACACACTAGATGCCTGGTGCACAAATTCTTTGCCTCTTCCAGCTTCTGGTGGCCACCCTCATTCCTTGGCTTGTGGCTGCATCACTCCAATCTTTGCCTCAGTCTTCTTAACAGCTTTTTCTTCTGCATTATGTTTCTTGGCTCTCTTTACTTTTTAATATAATTTTTTTTGTATTGATTCAAAAGAGAGAGAGAGAAAGAGAAACATCAATCAGTTGCCTCCCATACAAGCCCAAAGTGGGGATTGAACCCGACTGGGTATGTGCCCTGTCCGGGAATCAAACCCACCCTCTTTTGGTTTATGGAATGACACTTCAACCAACCGAGCCACACAGGGCTCTTTGCCTCTCTTTTATAAGGACATTTATGGGGCCTTGTAGGACCTATTCAGACAATTCAGTGCAGTCTCCTCGAGATCTTTAATCACATCTAGAAGGACTTCCCCCCCTCCCCCAAGTAAGGTAACATTTATATTCCAAGTAATCAGAACTTGATATCTTTGGGTGGCTATTATTCAGCCTACAACAGAGATTTGACATTTCCTTGAGGGTGTAGCTGAACTTGGAGAGAGCAGACATCTTTGTGATAAGTCTCCTGGGCTGCAATTTGGCATCTCCATGATTTGGGCCTTGTGTATGTGTGTGTCTGTGTGTATGTTTTGCCTAGTCCATCCTTCCTGCTGACTAGTTTTTCATTATAGTAGAGGTGTCTTCTCTTTGCTTAATTATATATTCTAGGTAGCATGATTGACAGTCTGACAACAGTAGACATCTTTGTCATTTTGTTACTTGTTTCAGTAGGATAATTTTAGCTTTAAATATATTTTACTTTGGGGCAATAGTTTAAATTTTATTTTTGGTTAATCCTCACTCTAAGATATTTTTCTCATTGGTTTCTAAAGAGTGGAAAGAGGAAAGGGAGAGTAAGTGGGGGAGAGAGAGAGGGGAGAGTGAATATCAATGTGAGAGGGAAACATTGATTGGTTGCGTCCTGGGTGTGCCCTGACTGGGGCCAGGATTGAACCTGCAACCCAGGTAGAAGCCCTTGGCTTGCGATCAAACCCAAGACCCTTCAGTATGCGGGGCTGATACTAACCACTGAGCATACCAGCCAGACCTGGGCAATATTATTTTTATAGCTATTTCTGTCTAGGAATATTAAATTCCATAAGAAGCAAGGAATAGATGCTGAATTGCATTAGTCTTTTGGCCTTTTTTAAATGGCCATTTATCAGTCATGCGTATTTGTTCAATTATCCTTCTTTGAGCTATAAATGTGAGATGTATACACTTCCTAATATTGAATCTTGCCCTGGCCAGGTAGCTTGGTTGATTAGAGTATTATCCCAATATGCCAAGGTTGTGACTTCAATCCTCAGGCGCAGGACACATACATGAATCAACCAGTGAATGCATAAATAAGTGGAACAACAAATCAATGTTTCTCTCACCTTCCCTCCCTCTTCCTTCCTCTCTCTGTCAAATCAGTAAATTAAAAAAAAAAAATTTAAATCCTTCTGAATCCCTAAAACAGACCCTACTAAGTTGTGAGGGCTTATTTTTTAAATTTAATATGGATTTATTTGGCTGGTGTTCTGTATAAAATTTTACATGTTTGTAAACTACATAGTAGTTACTTGGTAATCTCATCTCTCTGCAGATGTGCTCATTGTTTTGGGGAGGGAAACAGTGCCATGATCTTCCTCTGGGAGCCACTCTTTTCCACCACCATGTGCAAGCCATATGTTTTTGATGAAATGGTCCAGCTACATGGGTAGATCCTGTTTGCTGTGTCTATCATATCCCATCCCCTTGCCCCCTTGACTACAGTTATTGGTCCCTTAATGGCCTCAGAACCCAATTAATGCCAGTGAGATGTAAAAATAATTTATGCAGTCCCCTTGTGGCAAAGAAACTCTGACTTCTTGGGATCTACCCAGAGATATAATTACTGCCATTTGTAGCACAGTTCTTATTTCAGAACAGGGTGAGAATAATCATTGTGAGCTTGAATTCGGTGTGTTCTTCCCTTTCCTTTGTCAGACTGAAAAGAGCTAATTGCTTTAAAAAAAAAATTGGTTTTAGAGGGAGGGTAAGGCAGGGTAAGAGAGAGGGAAAGAGGGGGAGAGAGAGAGATATCAGTTGCCCCCTGAATCCACCCTGACTGGAGATCGAAGCTGCATCCTGGGTATGTGCTCTGACTGGGAATCAAACCCACCATCTAGGAGCCCTGGAGGATACTCCAACCAACTGAGTCTCATGGGCCAGAGCAGAACTAACTGCTTTTTGAGTTTTTCCAGAAAAATTGATTCTGGTTTTGATTGACTAACTCAGCTGTTTTTTGTTTGTTTCAGTTTTGTATTTTACCAGTTCTTTTATTTATTTCTTATGTTTTTTCCCCTCTATCTTGACTTAAATGCTTAGTGCATTTATCTTAATTCTTTCTTAATAATGAAATTTACAAGTTTGATTCATCCTCTGAGTGTGGTTTTGGCAGCATCCTGTAGATGTTGAGAAGTAGTGCTCTTTGATTTTAAGGACACTTATGGTTACATTTAGGTCTCACCTATAACTTAATTTGTTGATAACATTCATGGGATTCAGGACGAACGACCTGGTTATCTGTGGGGACCATGAGTTAGCCCACAATTGGCAATTGCAAAATAGAGATTTTTCTAATTCTATTTGTACATTTATTAATTGACATTCTTACACCGGCACACTTTGTTTTATTGTGCTTCTCTTTATCGCGTGTCACATATTTTGAGGGTTTTTTTTTGGTGTTTTTTGGTTTGTTTGTTTTTACAAATTGAAGGCAAGATTCCCCCAGCAAAAAGATTATATCTTGCTTTATTGCAGTACTTGCTTTGTTGCGGTGGTGTGGACCCGAACTTGCGGTATCTCTGAGGTCAAACTGTGTAAAGAAGACTTCCCTTATCATCAATTATGGTTATGCTGAAATACAGTTCATACTGGAGAGGAAGAAGAAATGAAGATTTCGTTCCTCAGTGTTTAGAATGTATTGGGACTAGCAACTTCCAAAGTGACAAGGCCTTTTTGTGCTTTCCCCCTGGTACTATAAGTTTGTATAGAGGTGCTAGTATATAATTGTGTTTCAACCCATTGAGGTCACACTTTGACCTCCTATTGTTCCCCACGTTGGCTTCTCTTCTTTGGACGTGGCCCATTAGTCTATGCTTTCTTTGCTTTCTGCCACAGCAAGATGTCCTGTCTTGTCCATATTCTGCCCCAGACCTAGCTGTTTTCTAAGGTGCCCTGGTTTCGTTTAATGGGAAGTGGTGTTTGAATGTCATAGTCTATGTCTGGATGTACCCACTATTGTGTGTTTCTCATAGCATACAGGCCTGGGAAACAATTTTGGGTGTAGATAGTTCCCAGTCAGTAAAAACTTACATGGTTGTTACTTAAATGTATATCTTTTAATTATGCTGAAAAACCTTGGTTTTTAAGGATATTAACTTGATTATCTAGTCACCTTACCTTATAGCGTATAATATCTTTAGAATAAAATACTCATGTTGTTAGGATATGTCTCACTTAGAATATACTGTCAAATTATTGTGTTTTACAGTTACATTTTCTCTGAAGGCTATACCACCAATGTGATGTTGTAAGATACATTTCCATTTTTTTAGTGAACTCTTTATTGAAGTGCATTGAACGTATAGAGAACTGAAGAAGTAAGAGTATGTGGTTCAGTGACTGTCCACTGACTGAACTCACCCTGTGATCACTCTCAAGATAGAGAGCGGGGCATTTTTAGTTTTGGAGTTTGTTTTCTAATTTATGTGATTCTCAAAGCAAAGCTGTAAAAATCATGGTATATTCAGAAACATTTGTCTTCCATCCCTATCCCCCTCCTTTCTTTCCTTTTCCTGTTGTTTCTTTTGCAACTATAAATTGTCATACAAATGTGTGTTTCTGATTTCACTTTGCATGTCCTTCCCCTTTGTCATTAACCATGTGCTCTAGGGACCACGAATGGTCCTGTGTGCTGCTTTCACACCCTCTTATGCTGCATGTTGTTTCATTGAGTGGACGTATCATGATATTCATTCAGTCAGCTCCATGTGGAAGTTGTTATTTCCAGACTTTGCTAGTGTTTTATTCTCACTGTTTCTGTGGTTGCCTTTTATAGTCCCTTCACAGAGCAGCCAGAGTTCATCCCAAGTGGCGCCTCATGTTGCCTTGGAGCTGGCATCAGCGGCTTTCATTAGTTCTCAGTGCTGTCCCTCTCCTGTCCTGGCCCCCTGTGGAGCCACAGACAGGGCATTTTTCTCTTAGGTCCCTCTTTATTTGGTGCTAGTTTTCTAATAGTGGGGTTAACAGTTTGTTCTTGCCCTGCTGGCTCTTGACAAGTGGAGCATCTTCGTCCCTGCTCCTAGATGCTCGTATAGCACAGAGGCCTGCTTGAGGCCAGGCTCTCCGTTGCCTGCCTTGCGTGGAGTAGAAAACTTCTGCGCTGTGCACACTGTGCTTGTGTTAGGGCGCCCTAATGTGAAGGTAGTTCTTGGGGGCACAGCTGTATCATTAAGAATTTCCAGAAGTCTTTAAATCCAAAAGTGAGATTTATTCCATAGAGTAGCCTCAGAAAGATGGTACTGGAAGAGAGAGTGGAGTCCCACATCCTCATCTGACAAATAAGGAGGAAACAGGCCAAGTGAAGAGATGTGATGGTGGCCAGTGTCAACAAGCAGAGTAACCACAGTGATTTACCTTCTAAGGAGAGGATTCAAAAACTGAATTTTTCTGATATTTATTTCTTCTTTGTAGAAAAGCATTACATTTGTAGGACTGGTTGTGATTCCTATGTATTTCCACCCATGGCTTTAGCTAACTTTGTATCCATAGCAAAGTTTTTATAAACATGAGCTAAGTTCATTCTGGTTCATGGGACTTTTCTATGTAAATTGTAGGACGAAAAATATCTTCAAGTAGAAATTGTTGCCCTAGGTCAAACTTGGAATTATTTTGTTTCTTATGGATTATTGGGATTTGTAGTTGGAAGATTAAAAGTATATTTTCATTGTAGGACTGGGGCTGAGGCTGCCAGAGCCCTTTTCTCTAGTCATCCCAACCCTGGCTGGCCTTACTGCCCTTTTTTCCCCAGAAGCACCATACTTCGCAGCAGGGACTGGCTGTGGTGAGGAACCTGTGTTTGTTACCAAGGAAGTCAGACATGGAGTGACCCCAGGGTCACTTGGATGCATCTCCACCTGAGAGTACTGGTTGGCTTCTTTAATGAAACAGTTAAACAGTTTTAGAGATGGAGACCTCAGAAGTTCTCTAAGCCAGACCATTACCCAGGAGGGAGCACAGCACCAGTAGGAAGGGCTTTGCCCAGTGCTTGCAGGATGCAAGGCCATCGAAGTGTGCTCACTGTCAGATATGCTCTTGTGTTGAGGTGAACTCTGTCTGCAGCCCTGAGCTGCACCTCATTCTTAGTCCACATGCAGCGGTCCACAGGCTTGGCGCTACTCTGCTGTTGTGCTGGTGTTTGCAGATGGCTCTGCAATCAGCAGCCCCTCACAAGCAAATTAATAGCCGAGAAGTCTTACTTCAGACATCATACAATTCTATGACTGCCATTCATTGATTTGTAGTAGCTAAAGCTACTTAGTACCTGTTTCCCTCTCCAGAGGAGAGCATCATATACCACAGAGATTTCCCCTCCTGCAGTTAGTTAACTGGCTTGAACACTCACCATATGTCCATTCATAATTTCTATACCTGTTAAAACACACTTTTTGGGGGTAAGTGGTAGATTAAATAAATACTGTTTTTCCATGTGCTCATCTCCCAGCTTCACAGTCTACAACTTAACAGCACAGTTGCTGCCTTTTTGGGTCAGTAAATGATGCCCCTTCCTTTACCCAGTTGCTAATGCATGTGATTGTCAGAATCTGGCTCTGCCTTCTGCTCTCAGTGGCTTGAGCAGCCTTCTAGAGACGCTGATGCACATATAAACACGGCTGTCTGACACAGCCGGCTGCATATGAAAGAATACAGGCTTGACAAGTACTGGGTCTGTGGATCAGGGAATGATGTTCATTTGGCCACTGATCATTTCATATGGGGCTGAGAGTCTGTCTGAGGGTTTGCTGAGGGAATGCTATAGTCTTTTCTTACATAAACTCTACTTGTCCTCTAGGACATTCAAAATCAGTTTATTTTTTAAGTGGATCAAGAATTTAAGACACAAAGTAGTGGGAATGTGGGATTTCTTGAGATTTTAAAGCTTTTTTTGTACCTAACTGCATAATTTTTTAAAAGCAACTTTCCCTTGTGAGAAATTCCAGTGTGCTAAATTTAGTATTCATAGAATTATTTCTTTTGCTCTTATTTTCTTCTTTTATTATTTTTAAATTATGTAATTACATTACCAAGCAGTGCTGGCATGAGCAGGTTCGAAAGCAAGCAATGACTGTCTTGGGGGAGCTGGAATGCAGGGTGGTGTCCTGGAGAGTGAAGACTTGCTCCTAGGCAGGTCATCAGGAGGATGGTTAATGGGGTATATGTTTGCTCAGTGCGTTTCTCTTTGGACATATATCTGTATATGTGGGAGAAATCCTTAGAAGTAGGACTTGCTGGGTCAAAGAACATTTCTAGGTTGTTTTTTTAATATGTTGTTTTGTTGATTTTAAAGAAACATCAATTGGTTCCCTCCTGTACTCCCCTGACCAGTCCTGAACCCAGAACCTGGGCTTGTACCCTGACTGGGAATTGAACCAGTGACCTTTGGTGCACAGGATGACGCTCAACCAACTGAGCCACACTGGCCAGGGCAAAGAACATTTGTATTTTAAGTTATAACCTGTAATCAAATTGCTTTCCAAAGCGATCACATCAGTAATTATTCCTCCAGCCATGCTAGTTTTCCCACACCTTTTCTGACAGCCATCAAACTTTATTTTTGCCAAACCAAGACCTGAAATGTAGAGTCTGATGCTACTGTCAATTTAGTTTTTCTTTTGTACAAATTAAACATTTCTTGCATTTCTGTGAAAGATGTTTGTATCTTTTGCCTCCCAGTTTTTATTTTATATTTTTAAAATATATTTTATTGACTTTTAAAAATATATATATTTTCTTGATTTTTTTACAGAGAGGAAGGGAGAGGGATAGAGAGTTAGAAACATCGATGAGAGAGAAACATTGATCAGCTGCCTCCTGCACACTCCCCAGTGGGGATGTGCCCACAACCACGATACATGCTCTTGACCGGAATCGAACCTGGGACCCCAAGTCCTCAGGCCGACGCTCTATTCACTGAGCCAAACTGGTTAAGGCGCCCCCCACTTTTTCAATGAGAGTTAGAGTTCGTGGAAGAAATACTGTAAATAAACTTGGTTGCTTCTTTCCTGAAAAGAAAAGTATTCTTTTGATACTGCATCCTGGTCCGCACACCCCTGCATGATGTGAAAAGGAAATATTTTTATGACTGAGACAGGTACCCATTTTGCATTTCCCCCTAGTCTAACTGTATTCATTATAAACAAGAGATTTCTAATAGATTGATTTATATTTTCCTCTAAGACTTTTTATATTGAGTTTATTAATAAGAAAAAATTTTTTTGTCAGATTACGTTTCTGCTTTGGTTTGGGAAACCAAACCCTATAGCACTGCTGTTCAAAAAACAGCTGCATATAGTGGTATAATTTAAAATTTACTAATGTCTGACTTAAAAATATAAAAAGAGCCCAGCCAGCCCTGACCAGTTTGGCTCAGTGGATAGAGTATCGGCCTGCAGACTGAAAGGTCCCAGGTTCGATTCCGGTCAAGAGCATGTACCTTGGTTGGGGGCACATACCCAGTGGGGAGTGTGCAGGACGCAGTTGATCAATGCTTCTCTCTCATCGATGTTTCTAACTATCCCTTTCCCTTTCTTTCTATAAAAAAATCAATAAAATATATTTTTAAAAAAAGCCCAGCCAGTGTTGTTTAGTGGTTGAATATTGACTTATGAACTAGTTAGGGCATATGCCCAGGTTGTGGGTTAGTCCCCAAGGTGGGTGTGCAGGAGGCAGTCTGTCGATGATTCTCATTGATGTTTCTGTCTCTCCTTCTCCTTTCCTCTTTGAAATCAATTTAAAATATTATCAAACTTAACTTTCCCTGTATATATATATATATATATATATATATATATATATATATATATATATATACAGGGAAAGTTAAGTTTGATAATATATTTTGTTTAGCCCAATCTACTATTTCAACATGTAATCAATATAAAATTATTGATAAGATGTTTTACATTGAGTTTTTTTGGTCTAGGTCTTCAAAATCCAGTGTGTATCTTAGACTAACAGCATATATCAGTGTGAACTAGCCACATAGAAAAAGTCAACAGACACATATGTCACTAGTATACATTGGCCAGCATGGCTCTGAAGAGTAGTGTTTTATTCATTTCTATGGGAATTCATTAGCTTACTCTTTTGAACCTAACATGGGTCCATTCCGTTTTTTCAAAACATTAGAAATTGTATTAATCTGACACATGTTCTTGAATTAGGCTTTAAATATTATTGTTTACTCGTCTTTATAAAGACATGCTGATAATTTCAATATTCTATAAATCAATGTATAGAATATTGAAATACAGTACTTCATTAAATGTACTCATTTAGTCAGATTAAATGCTGATGTCCCCAGTGGGATACCTACTTTAGAGTGGATGCTCTTTCTTTTTAACGATTTGCAAAGACTCCAAAAATTCACAAATGGGAAACATGATTTGAGAGCTTAAATATCTAGCCAAGGTAACTCAGACAGTATTAGAGCAAGATTATGAACTTTTGGTGTCCTGACAACTTTGTGTTCTCTATACAGCTTCCTCTCATGGGGGACGCCTGTATTTTCAAATTACAGAGAAATATGTGAACCTAATAAGAGGGACAGTGTCATTGAGGAAACTTCTAAGTTACCATTCCTGTAAAGAAGCGAAATTGACAGAATTAGTGGAAGAAGAACAAAGCCATGTGAGGGAAACCATGGGCCACAGCGGTTGTATCGCATCTGAACTTGTACTGTTTTATTTTAAAGAACAAGCTGCTGAGTTGAATGTACATATGGTAATAAATGTACATTCAGTCAAATAAATGTACAATGAGTCAAAGAAGGAGCCTGGGTTTGATATGTTCAATTTTAGGACAAATCAACTTGAGTTGATACTACAGTTTATAATTTGAGCCTATTGAGGGGCTGAAAACATACTGTTCTTTACCCTTGACCTGCCCTGTGCCTTCAGGATGGGAGCTCCACTTGAACACTCTCCCTTAGCACCATTCCTATGGACACAAGGCTGCCAGCAAGTGTCAGACCTTGGAGACAGCCTTTAGTCTGTCTACTTTTCTGGCATGCGATTAGGTAAAGCTATGAGGACAAATAGCATAAATTATGCACCTCAGGTTTTCTGTACATGATAATCCATTGGCAGGTTGTTAAAGTTGTGTTGAATGGTGCTGTGATTACCATTCTTGTGTATGTCTTCTTTTACTGTATTTTTCCTTGTTTAAGACGTTACTTTTTTCTAAAATTGAGGGGTGGCTTATACATGGAAGTCAGCGGAGGAGGGAGCTATGTGAGTGCCCATACCTTGTCAAATAGCTTCCTCCAATCACTGAGCCTTATTATTACTGATGTCAGCTGATGGCGTAATTGGAGGTGGAAGTGGAGCGTGTGCAGAAACTGTAGGGACCTGAGCTTTCTGAGCTCATAAAGTTGTCAAAAAATAAAAAGATAAATACTCCCCTATCGGTTTGACTCAGTGGATAGAGTGTCGGCCTGCAGACTGAAAGGTCCCTGGTTAGATTCCAGTAAAGGGCATGTACCTTGGTTGCGGGCACATCCCCTGTGGGGGGTGTGCAGGAGGCAGCTCATCGATGTTTCTCTCTCATCCGTGTTTCTGACTCACTATCCCTCTCCCTTCCTCTCTGTAAAATATCAATAAAATATATTTTTTTTAAAAGATAAGTACTGGTAAGCAGTTGCCTTACTCTTCAAAATTCAAACTGAATGTAATCAGCTATGCAAAAGAGCATGGAAATAGAGCCTTAGAGAGACAGTTTGGACCTCCTCCCACTGAGTGTTAGATCAGACAGTGGAGAAAACAGGAAGAACAACTCCTTAAGATGCCAAAAAAGAAGGCCTCAAGAGGAAAACCAGAAAAATGTTTAAAATATTGATTTCCTTAATTTTAGGTTGGAAAAGTGGGGCGTCTTATACATGAGTGTGTCTTATACACGGAAAAAATATGCTACTCATATGGGAGAGCTTCTTCCTAAGGTCTGTGTCTAGAAGTGGGCTTGTTCTCTCATGGTATTTGCATATTAAGCCTTAATGGGCCTTATGAGTGGTGTGGAGGACAGAGGTTTTTTCCTGATTTGAGTAATCACTTTTCCCAGAGACGTTGATTATATAGTCTATCCACAAGGTCACCTCTGATGAAAATGATATCTCTCCATTATGGTATCCGTGCTGAGGGCCTTCTCAGCCTGTGTGCCTGTCCCTGCACCAGCATACTGCCTGAATTATTATAGCTGAAAATCTTGATGTTGGGAAGGGCAAGTCCTCCTCCCCAAGCATTGTATTGGCTGTTCAATGGTCCTTGATTTTTTTTGGTATAAAATTCGTTGTATAAATAAGTTGTATATGTAAATATTCTAAAAACTTTGTGTCTATATATGTTGTTTTACAATGCACTATTTTAAAAATGTATATAGAAATAAGTTTTTATAATAAAAATTGTATAAAATCTGATTGTAAAATTCTATACACACATGAATGAGCACAACCCTTTTGGAATTTAAGCTGCATTTGCTTTGCAATTCTAATCTAATTGGGGAGAATTGCAATCTTTATTATTGTCTTCTGTGTAGGTGAACATGGCATTTCTCCATTTTTTAGGCCTTTTATGCATGTTACAAAGTTTTTTTTATAATACCCATCAAGAAAGGCCATTTTTTATTTAGTTTATTTCTAATAGTTTGTTGCCGATGTTTGCAACGTAATTAATTTTGTTGGACTCTAGTTCTGGTGGTGTGTTGACAGATTCCGTGGATCTTGTGCTGTTGCTCAGATAGTTGTGTTGTCTAACTAATGGCAATTTTGCTCTTTCCAAGCCTCATAGCTTACTTTTTCTTGCCTTGCTGCCCTGGTTAGAATCTCTAGTGTAGGTTTGAATAGATACAATACTTGGTCTCTCATTACAGCCTGTCTTCTTCATGACCCTGATGTAAATTCTGCTAATGAGGAAAGTGGCCTTGTATTCCTGGTTGTCAGGAATGAGTAAATCATATCAAATTTTTAATTTGAATGTTTTGAGATGATTGGATCTTCTTGTTCCAGTGCTAATATAGTATGTTGAATTACTTTATTTTTCTAATAGTGTACCCCTTGTATTATTATAATGAGCTTGACTTTATCATGATAATTTATTTTTACATTTTTGAATAGGTGGCTAGATTATGTTACACTTTTGCTTTTAATTTTAAGCTCCTAGGTGAAATTCATATATTGATTTCTCCTGTTATTCTTAGTCTGGGAGGTATTAGAGTTTCCTGAGTTTGTAAGTAAGGTAGTAAGGTACTCTCTTGGTTATTTTTTTTTACAAAAGCATCTGGGCCTGCCTTTTTGTTGTGATTTTTATATTTGTTTCTTCAAAGATTGTAGAGGCTTGTTTATTTAAAATTTAACATTTCTAGCCTGACCTGTTTGGCTCAGTGGATGAAGCGTCAGCCTGTGGATTAAAGGGTCCCAGGTTCGATTCTGATCAAGGGCATGTACCTTGGTTCCGGGCACATCCCCAGTAGGGGGTGTGCTGGAGACAGCTGATTGATGTTTCTCTCTCATTAATGTTTCTAACTCTCTATCCTTCTCTCCCTCTCTAAAATGAATAAAATATATATTTTTTTAAATTTACATTTCTAAACAGACTCAATTTTAGGGAACTTATTTTTCTTTCTTTTTTCTTTTTTTCTTATTTATTGATTTCAGAGGGGAATGGAGAGGAAGAGAGAGAGAGAGAAACATCGATGATGAGAGGGGATCATTGACTGGCTGCTTCCTGCACATTGGATGGAGCCTGCAACCCAGGCACGTGCCCTTGAATCGAACCTGGGACCATTGGGTCCATAGGCGACACTATCCACTGAGCCAAATCGGCTAGGGTGGGAACTTATTTTTCTAGAAATTGCCTATTTCAACTGTTTCCAAGTTTTTATAATATGTATTTTTCTCAATAGAATTCTTATAATATTTCTCAAAATCTCTATTGTAGCTGTAGTTTTTACCTCCTTTGAATTCTTAATATTGCCTATTTACACATGTTCTCTTTTTTTCATTCATCATTTTTGCCAGAGATCTAGCTAGGTTTTTTTTTTATGACTCAGATGTAGGGTTGTGTTTATTCTCTCTATGTATTTTACTTCATTAATTTCCTATCTTTATTTCTATTTTCTTTGAGTTTATTCTGTGACTTTTCTATTTTTAGGAGAAAATGATCATCCAGTTAATTTATACTTTTCCCTTTTCACTAATGTGGTAGCTTGAAGTTACAAATTTGTCCCCATGTAACTAACACCCTGGCCTTATTCCAAAAGTTTTGATATAAACTGCTTTATTCTAAATATTTTCTGAATTCTAAATATTTTCTGAATTTTTTTTTGACCCATGAGCTAAATAGGAGCAAGTTTTAAAATTTAGAGGCTTCTTAAAATTTTAACTTGACTTGTAATTAATTGTATTATGGTCAGAGAATTTGTGATATTTCTTGCCATTTGTTGTTCCCTTCCCCCGCCCCCCTCAATTCCTGGCCAGTTTTTATAAAAGTTCCATGTGTGCTTGAAAAGAATATGTCACTTCTAGTCATTGGGCAAATAATTCATAAATCCAATAGAGTAAGTTTAATAATTACATTGTTTTAATTTTTCTGTATCATTTTAATCTTTGTAATCTGTTACCAAGAGTTGAGTCAGTCTTCCCCTGTAACTTGGATATGTCAATTTCTAATAAACTTCAGTTTTTACTTTCTGTTTTTAAAGCTATACTATCAGAGACACACATAATCAAAGTTGATTGAATCTTTTATTCTTGGCCATCTTTGTTCCTTAAGGCTTTTTACCCTAGACTATTTTATCTGAAAGTAATACAGCTAGCCCAACTTTCTTTGGTTAGTATCTGCTTGGAGTCCTTCTTCTATCCCTCTATTTTCAGCCTCTGTGTCTTAATGTTTTAGGATTCTTAAATAGCTTATAGCTGGATTTTGTAACAGGCCAGGCTTAGTGTGTTAACATTAGATTATTGCCACATTTGGATTCATCTCTTCCATCATTTTTGTTTTAAATTGACTTTTAAATTGCTTCTCTTTTACTTCTTATTTTGTTTTCTTTCCCTCCTCTCTTTAATAATTAGCAAAACAGAGTATCATAACTGCTAAGTTATAACATTTATTGTATGAATACCTCTGAATTTAATAGCTAATCTAAGATAGAACCTTGCCAACAACTTGCATTTGCATGAGTATGGTTTTTAGTTTGAAAGTTAAAAACTGTTTTACTAGATTATCTTTAAATTAAAAAAAAATAAATATATATATATATATATATATATATATATATATATATATATATATATATATTTGTGTTTATTTCAGAGAGGAAGGGAGAGGGAGAGAGAGAGATAGAAGCACCAATGATGAGAGAATCATTGACCAGCCACCTACTACACACCACATACTGGGGATCGAGCCCACAACACGGGCATATGCCCTGATAGGGAATCAAACTGTGACCTCCTGGTTCATAGATTGACGCTCAACCACTGAGCAGTGCTGGCCAGGCTATCTTTAAATTTTTATCATTCATTTAACAAGAGCTAAAATTAATACTTTTAACTTCTCAAATAATATAATGATCTTAAAATATTATAACTCAATTTTCTCCTCCTACCTTATATTTTATTGTTGCCTAGAATCTTAATTCTGTCTTATATTTTAACTGGTTTTTTGTTGTTGTTATTAGTATATGGTCACTACTTGTTTCACTTTACCTAGGTTACTGGTTTCTTTATCAATATTCATCTTGCAAGTCTTTAGCTTTCACTTTTTATTCTTGTTGAAATATATCCTTTTATTTATTTTATTTTGTTAATCCTCACCCAAAGATATTTTTCAATTGATTTTTAGAGACAGTGGAAGGAAGGGGGAGAGACAGAGAGAGAAACATCGATCTGGGGAAGACACATCAATTGGTTGCCTCCTGCATCAGGGCCAGGGATCAAGTCTGAACCGAGTATGTGCCCTTGACCCAGGCCTCTTCGATCCACAGGCCAATACTCTATCCACTGAGCTGAACCGGCTAGGTCATGAAATATACCCTTTAATAGTTAACTCAGCAGTTAGCTACTGAGAGTAATAGGTCTACTCTTTTTGCATTCTGAGGTTTCACTCTAGTGTGCTTTGATACGGTTTTGTTTAAATTATGCTGCTAGCCACCTGTTCTGTCTCTTTTGGGGAGAGAAGGGAATGTTGTGTCTTTACATTTTAGGATTTTCTTTAGTCATTTTTTTCTCTGTTCTTTGTATTTCCTTCTTTTGGAATTACTATTAGACTTATGTGGAATGTCCTCTTGTCTATGCTTCTTAACCTCTTCATTTGTCCCACCTTTAGATTTATTAATGTTGCCTTTATGTCTTATGTCTCCAATCATTAACATTTTCCTATAGTCTCAATCAGATAGTTCTGTCCTCTGAAGTTTTCGAGTCTAATCCTGTTTCAATCTTATTTTTTGAATTTTGGGCTTTTAGCCTCTCCGCAGTGTAGGTATCCTTTGCAGCCTGGTGTGAGGTTTATTCCCTCCTGAGCAGGATTTCTTTCTGTCTTATTTTCAACATTTAACCTAGGGGTTCTTGGACAGATAAGATTGTAAGAGTTTGAACCCTGAATTTCATTGACTAGTCCATGGTGCTAGTGCTGAGGTGCTCCCACCTCCCAGCATGCAGGCTGGTTAGAAAGCATCCTGTAATATCTCTGCTTATAGGGTTTTTTTGTTTGTTTTTTTAAAGCAGTTTATTTATTTATTATTTTTTTACTGATTTCAGAGAGGAAGAGAGAGGAAGGAGAAAGAGATAGAAACATCAGTGATGATTGAGCCCGCATCCTAGGCATGTTCCCTTGATCAGAATTGAACACAGGACCCTTCAGTCTGTAGGCCTACACTCTATTCACTGAGCAAGATGAGCTAGGGCTGTGCTTGTAGGTTTTTCTTCTTTTCTAGCACCTGTCTTCTGTTGAGGGTTGGTCATTTTGTAGATCATGGCTTTAAGTGGGCTAGGGATGGTGGCCTATTCTAACCTTTTACCTTGAGTAGGCCCAAAGCTGCTTCCCTATTCCCTTGAGGGCTGAAACCTAAAGTCATAGATCAATGTTCATCTTTCGAGCAAGTGGCTTGCACATTTTCCGGTGTGAGTGTTTCGGGATCCAGACATCTCAGAATTTGCCTCTACAAACTATTCACTGCACTAAATCTTGCTGGGAAGAAAAGCTGGTCATAATTGTCACCACCAAAGCACCTGGGATGGTTTGTGGCACCATTTTAACATTAGATTTTATTTTTTGTTAATAATAAGTTTCTTAACTCTTTTAAGGCCTCCTGTGTACTAGGTACTAGGTGCTTCTGCCTGTGGCAACTTCCTAGCTTCATTGGAATTCCTTTGATAGCAAACCTGATGACTGTTCCCGAATCCCTCTCTTCTTCCTCCTTCCTCATCCCTCAGTCCAGTGCTGGACCCTCAAAATAAACAGTAACAAAACACACTTTCTGAGTTGCTGGTTGGGTAATCCCTGTGGAAAGACTACCTACAAATGGCAATAATAACACAGGAAGGGGTGCTGAAGAGTTCCTTGGAGCTTAAAGAGGAAATAGCCCATGCCCAGGTATCTTCCTAGTTACTTAGGGCACCTCTTTGATGATGATGTCCTTGGCTGGAATGGCAGATTTTTCTCTGTCTTCCATCTCTCTCCTGTGGTGATGTCATGAGGGGCCACGGTATTTTTGCTCACTGTGCTGGGCTTCTTCCCTGGTCTTCAGCTTGCACATACAGTTGCCTGCTTGACATTCCTACTTGGCCATCCAGTGGGACATCTCACATGTTAAATCACGAAGTCCTGATTTTTTTTACATCACACTCTCCCTTTTCCCTGAGGGCAGCTATAGAACCCTTATGCCATTCTTGAC
Organism: Murina feae; assembly: GCA_004026665.1. Lineage (NCBI taxonomy): Eukaryota > Metazoa > Chordata > Mammalia > Chiroptera > Vespertilionidae > Murina > Murina feae. Next base: position 30,516 of record PVJC01002819.1, read on the forward strand.
TTTTATTTATTTTTATTTTGTAAAATATATTTTATTGATTTTTTTTCAGAGAGGAATGGAGAGGGATAGAGAGTTAGAAACATAGATAGATGACAGAGAAACATCGATCAGCTGCCTCCTGCACACTCCCTACTGGGGATGTGCCCACAACCAAGGTACATGCCCTTGACCAGAATCGAACCTGGGACCCTTCAGTCTGCAGGCTGACGCTCTATCCACTGAGCCAAACCAGTTTAGGGCCATTCTTGACTTTTAATCATGCCCACATCCAGGTAGGACAACTTAGTGCTGCCTTCCAAATCTGGCCATTTAGTTCAGCTACCATTGCCAATCATAATGGAAAGCCAGTCGTCTTTAGACTGAACAACTGCAGTGGCCTCCTGCCCACCTCCTTCTCTATGTACTTTGACAGTGTTCCACTAAAAAGTACATTTGGTCAGTGCCTCTGCTGTTTGCTGGAAGCTCCCCACCCATCAGCTTCCTATTACCCTGAGCAACCTCCCAACGGTGACTATAGACTGGGCTGACCAAGTCCTGAGCTGACTGTCCTCACCTGACCTCTCTGTTCCCACAATGCCCATATGCCCCTGTGTGTCCCCCCATGTGGGATGGTCCTATGCTCAAGTATACACGGTGCTCTCCCGTAATTCATGCAGGAACACCCTCTCTCCCTCGTGAATGGGGGAATGAAAATTTGTGCTCCAAACTTTGGAGGCATGGCTTGTGTTCCCAGGGGAGTGTTGTTAGGCTAAAGCCAGCTTGTCATCATACTTAAAGTTGGAACTGGTTGGGATAGCATTTAATTTGCTTTGTGTTGTCCCTCAAGGCTGCCTGTTTCTTTTGCGTGGAAGACAGAGCGGCAGCTCTTTCCGTCCCTTCTCTAGTTGGCCCTCCAGGTCTCTGCGGTCTGGAGATGGGCAGGACTCAGGCGCCCTGACCTGTGCGCCGAGCGGGGGCGGGGACCGGCGCGAGGCGGGGCGGGGCGCCACGGTCTGACGTGTCTCTGCGGGATTGGAGCCGCCGCCCTATATAGCAGCCGGGGCCCGTGCGCCGGCCTCGGAGCTGAGCGGAGCGGAGCACAGGCTTTCTTGGAGCGGGCGGGCGGCGAGCGCACCGCACAGCGAGTGAGTGAGCGAGCGGAGAGTGGCAGAACGGGCGGGGGTGCGGGCCCAGAGCAGCTGGCGGCCCAGGCTGCGTGGGGAAGTTGGGCACCGGGGGCGGGGCCGGGTGTCCGGGCTGACTGCCGACGTGGAGCGCCGGGGCGGGCAAGCGGGGGAGGGGCCGGGGTCGCCCTCGGTCTCCCCCACCCCAGTCCCTCTGTCGGTACTCTTCTTCACGCCCCAGCTACGGGCGCCCCCTCTCTGGCGGGCTGGCCAGACGGGAGTTGGGGGGTGGGGGGGGGCGGCTACGTGTCACCATTGCGCATGGGCCGCGGCGTTGGCTAGGGAAGAGTAAGAAACTTTCCCGAGTCCAGCGTCCGCCGGCCTCGCCCGTGCCGAGGTGAGAGCGCCCCTCCCAGCCCTCTGCCCTCCTACAGGGTCGTATTCCCTCTTCACTACCCACCCCCCACAGCCCGGGTGCAGGGTGAGGTGCGGCCGACCTGGGCCCAGGTCGGTGACGTGGGCGTCTGGGCCGTGCCCCTTCTCTTCCCCCCTCCCCCCGCAAGAGGAGCGCTCCTCCCCCAAGGTGGGGGGTGGTTCACAGATGTCTGTCCCGCTGGGTAGCCGGTTCCTGGGACGGCGGGAGGGGCCTGGTAGTCCAGTTGCACCTTCACCTGCCACCAGCCCACACGCCTACGTGGTCAGGGCTGGGCCTGCGCCCTCCTCGGGCTGGAGTGCAACTTGGATGTGCCCCAGGGTCCCGAACGAAAAATACATTACGGAAAAATACCGAATTTGGATGGAAGGCGAGGAGGCCGAGCGTGCTCCTGCCCCTTTAAGCCTGTCCCCGCCTGCGGGCTCGCGTGGCCTGTGGGAGGGCCGTGCTGAGGTGGCATCTGCGAAAGTTCCTCCTGCGGGATGGTGCAGACTTCCAGAACTTGGCGGAACACACGCATGCCCGCCTCTGCTCCCTGCTCCTGCCTCTGCTCCTGCCTCTGCTCCTCCGGGTGATCTGAAACAGGCTTGCTGATTTTTTTCGGCCTGTGGGGATTTTATGTTTATCAAGTTTGGTTTATGGATTCTGAGAAGTACTTTTTAAAAAAACTTCCCTTGCAAGTTTGCTGTGGGATGAAAGTAAGTTTTAATTTTGGAAGAAGAGGAGAGAAGCCCTGGGTTTCAGCTGTAGGTTTTGATACTTTCCATACTCCCTTACTATCTTTATGTAAAGTGTGATATTATCATTAGTTGGAGGTAACATTCTTTCTGGACTGTTACTGTGAGTTCTCTTTGCAAAGATTTATCTTTTTGAATAGATGATTGGCAAAACATCACAAGGAATCAACTTATGCTTTGTTTTTAAAAGCAAATAAGTACAATTATTAAAGATTTTCCTGTTGTGTGTGCTTTTTAAAAACGAGTTTCAGGTGTAATATACACATTTCTCCCACATGGGGGAGGGGGTCAAGAGTGCTTGATGTTCCCTA